>JAXGGA010005747.1:0-75524 GCA_038373865.1 Uloborus plumipes
GATTATTTTAAATTCCCTGCCTTAGCAAAAAAGTTTTCATTGGCATCATTATTTCACAAGCCTTGCGAATTAAAAGAATTTGTAACACTGAAACTGCTTTTAATTTAGAATTTTCTCTTCTTAAAAATAAACTATTTGACAACAATTTTCCAAAAAATCTAATTAAAAATGTTTGCTCAAGTATAACCTTCAATAACGACTTTGCTTCACTGTAACTGTTTAACTGTTCAATCGTATGAAATCGCTGGAAGAAACCATTTGGATTGCAGAGATGGATATTTTTTGAGCACGTGTAAATGGAGACTGGAACGTATTAGGATTTGTTTTTTGGACACGGATTTACCTTACATTTTTATTTTGACAACTGGACTGCCTCCTGATTTGCTGGATATGATTTTGGATTTTGTCGCGCGGAACTTCAGGTGAGATGTTTTTATTTTCACAGCAGGACCGTCCTGTGGGTGGCCGGTTTTTGGGAATTTTATTCCTAATCGGTCGAGGCGAAACCCCTGCTTTTAGTTTTAGGTTTTTGTTCTAATGTACGGTTTGCAGGCTCACATTGGTGCTTTTGCCCAATGATGATCTGTAGACTGCATACTTTGAACTAAAACATCCTCTCTATAGTTATTTTTAAATTTTTTGGTCTTTCGACCACTCTTGAATCCCCCACGGCTGATGAGCTCTGGATTCAACCTTTCTCCTTTCACTTCTCCTATTGTGCCATTTTCTATTTCAGTATTATTATTTTTTATTTGTTGTTTTATATATATATATATATATATATATATATATATATATATACACTGAAGTGACAAAAGTCATGGGATAGCAATATGCAAATTTTCAGATGGCAGTAGCATCGCATAGAACAGGTATAAATGCGCAGTGCTTTTACAGAGCTTTCATTTCTGTTCAAGTTATTCATGTGAAGAGGTTTTAACGTGATGATGACCGCACGACGTGAATTAACAGACTTTGAACGCGGAATGTTAGTTGGAGCTAGACGCATGGGTCATGCCATTTCGGAAATCGTTAGAGAATTCAACATTCCCAGATCCACTGTGTCAAGAGTGTGCCGAGAGTATGAAATTTCAGGCATAACATCCCACCATGGACAGCGCAGTGGTCGACCGCCTGCACTTAAAGATCGAGACCGGCGACGTCTGCAAAGAGTCGTAAATTCTAACAGACAAGCAACACTGCGTCAAATCACCGTAGAAATCAATGTGGGACGTACAATGGACGTGTCTGCTAGAACTGTGCGGAGAAATTTGGATTTCTTGGGCTATTCCAGCAGAAGACCGACTCGAGTGCCTTTACTGACAGAACGACATCGCTTGCAGCGACTCTCGTGGGCACGTGAGCATATCGGTTGGTCCCTAGATGAATGGAAAACCGTGGCCTGGTCCGATGAGTCACGATTTCAGCTGGTAAGAGCCGATGGTAGGGTTCGAGTGTGGCGCAGACCCCACGAAGCCATGGACCCAAACTGTCAGCAAGGCACTGTTCAAGCTGGTGGTGGCTCCGTAATGGTGTGGGCTGTTTTTTCATGGCATGGACTTGGTCCTCTAGTGCGACTGGACCGAACATTGACTGGAAATGCTTATGTGCAGCTTCTTGGAGATCACTTGCAGCCATTCATGGACTTCATGTACCCAAACAACGATGGGATTTTTATGGATGACAATGCGCCATGTCACCGGGCCACAACTGTTCGCAATTGGTTTGAAGAAAATTCTGGACAATTCCAACGAATGATTTGGCCACCTAGATCGCCCGACATGAATCCCATTGAGCATTTATGGGACACCATCGAGAGGTCTGTTCGTGCCCAAAATCCTGCCCCATCAACGCTTTCACAATTATGGACGTCTATCGAGACAGCATGGCTCAATATTCCTGCAGAAGACTTCCAACGACTTGTTGAGTCCATGCCACGTCGAGTTGTTGCACTTCGCCGGGCAAAAGGAGGGCCGACACGATATTAAGAGGTATCCCATGACTTTTGTCACTTCAGTGTATATATATATATATATATATATATATATATATATATATATATATATATATATATATACATATATATATATATATATGCAAGAATTGCTGGTTTAAAGATAGGAGATGAGATCAACATGTAATAATACACTTCAGCCTTTAACATTAATAATGGTGTTAAATATATTACTTTTATATTTGTAAAAAACGTGAATTTTATCTTTTATTCAGAGTTACATACATACAAACTCACATGTTAAACAATAAAAGTGTATTAAAAATACTCTATCCTGCTTACTTTCGGCTGCTCGACTATGATTCGCTGAACACTCCAAACAATTCCCTTCCCTATCCGCAGTTTGCACCCACTTAGGCTTTGCACTGACCCCATGCGTCTTGCATGTTGTTTTCAAAAATTTAATGAATGCCTTGTGCACAGAGGGAAAAAAATGTAATATTTAATCGTAACTTTCCGATGCAAATTCTTAGCATGTAAATTATTCTCTCACCCCCCCCCCCTTCGAAGCGCGGATCCAGCGGGGTAGTCATGACCCCCTTCATCTCTTAAACTACCAAACATAGCAAAAAATTGCATTTTGGGGGCTTTTATTACTAAAGAATTGCCAAAAAAACCCCATTTTTGCACAGAAATTGCACTTTAACACCCCTCTTTCCGAAAATGACTCCCTCCTTAAGAAGAAGCTGGATCCGCCCTTGTCCCCCCCCCCCGCCCTGCTTCTCGGGACAAAATGATGGTTCTCCATTTCGCTTCTCTAAAATCTTTTATTTAAAAGACACGGGGTAAAAGTGTTCTGTACGGGGGGGGGGGGGGGCCTTCAAATTCGATGACACTTTTGGAACCAAAATGGCGGATAAGCCAGCTCCTTTTATGACTTTAACCCCTCCTCCCCCCCCCCCGAACACCAACAGTGCATGATCGCATTGTGCGAAAAATTAAAGAAATAAATAAATTCAAAAATAAAAGTTCTCCGAAACTTCTTCCAATTTTTTTTCTTTTTCACTTTCTTCTTTACCCACTTCTCAGCATAAACCATATCGCTGTAACCGCCCCTAAGAATGGGCTAAGGCTATTCCATGCTGATGAGAGCAGAATAAGCTCGAAACAGCTGTCCATGGATCGAAATGGTCGAGTTGGCGGTATTTTGCACATATTTTGTCATACTCGGTCGTTACTTTAAAACATGCGTATCAAGTTTAGAAATTTTGCGTCGTCTCCATGGAAACCGTACGAAAAAAAAACAGCTCCACTCTTTTTTTTATGCACTGCTGTTGAGGCATTTCATTTATTTTATGTCAATCGAATGAGGCTTACGCTTTTATTTATATCCTCATGTCTCAGTTATTTCTCAACGTTTTCAAACAAATCAAGTTATACATTAATACAGCGAAAATTTCTAAGAAAATGTCGTGCTTTATAAACGTTGATTTCTCAATGGAAAACTAGTTAACGCACAATGCAGTTTTAACAGTTTGCATGTAACTATTGTTGCAAAACTAAGTTGGTGAAAAGTCCGTCGCGCCGTAATTATGACCACCATCAGGGGAAAAGTGCGGAGAGGGAAATTCATTTTACTTTGAGCCGCCTCCTCTCGTTATGCTGAGTATAGTGACGAAGAAATATTTGTACTCCAACTTACCTTCACTTCCTGGATGTTCTCGCAGGTATCTGGATTGGATTCGCCGTTGCAATCCGTCTGTAATTAATCGAGACATTTTTAATTATTCAAAGTACTTAGAAAATGGAAATTATGTACCTTAAATTTCAGCCCTAATCTGTAAGAAGTTTAGAATTTTGTTTTTTTATAGGGTACCGTAAAGTCGGGTTACTTGGACCCTAGGGGGTTACTTGAGCCCATTACAGTAAAATGATAAAATCTAGGTTTGGTACTTACTACTTGAAGACTTGCACATAGTTCCTCGTTTCTCCGCTAGGTAGAAGCACTCTACAGTCTCTAACGCTAGTACCAAACCCAGATTTTATCAATTTACTGTGGGCTCAAGTAACCCCCTTGTGGGTCCAAGTAACCCGACTTTACGGTATACAGATCAGTGAATGAATACCTCGTAATTTTCTTTAAAAAAAAAGTTTTCAAACCATTTTTCTTAAATGAATCAGCAGTAGGCACGTCATTCTACAAAGCAATCATTCTAGTAGGCACGTCATTCTAGAAAGCAGTCATTCTAGTAGGCCCGTCATTCTAGTCAAGAAAATGGCTAGAAAATGCTGCGTTTGTGTTTTATTTGGGGTGTTCATTCACTGGGTCACTGCACTTTTTCTGCTTTCAAACCCCCCATAAAACCTGATCCAGAACCATAAAAATTAGCGCAATATTTTTAAAAATAATTACATATATCCCCTAAAACGTTTTTACTGTCATTTTATTTTTATTTTTATTTTATTTTATTTAATTTTATTTAAATTATTGCGCACTACGGACAAATCCAATTACAGTGGTAAGTATTACAAGAACAAATAAAACAAATTATACATTTAAAATATTGAAACAAATAGACTTAAAATTATTAAAAGACATATTAAATCTATCCAAAACGCGACAATGGGAGTTAAACAGTTTATAAAATTTAAAAAGGCAAAAATTATCAAAATAATTAAACTTTATAAAATGTGACAAATGCCTCAATTTTTAACGATGCTATGAATTTTCGAAAACGAAATTTCGCTTACTGTCTGTTTGCGTATTGTGCGCCTGGCAGTCACGAACGCTTCCATTTAAAAAAAGGGAGATAGGTTTAGAATGCGCACTTCCCGATGCCATCAGCTTTTGTTCGCTTGCTGCTTCATCGTTGCATTTCCCCCCTGTGTCGAGAAAGTAAGAAGAGACTTGGCGCATGCGCAGATGCGGCGGAGGTCGCACAAAAAATTTTAGACATTAAGTGTTCATTCACTGGTCGGTATACCCTAATTAGAAGATAATTCACAGTCATTTGTAAGTAAACACTTTTCTATTTTCTTTCACATATTTTAGGTTTTCGAACTATCCCGTGTTTTGCAGATTTTTGAAATTAAAATTTGAAAAATGAGTATAGCTTTTGAAAGATTCGGGAAAGGTTAGGTTGAATGCATTGATGATTTCACTGGTTATGACACTCTTACCGCGCATTTTAGGTCCAAGAACGACGTAGTGGTTCCTGAGCCGTACACTTGGTTCCATCACCAAACGATAGAGCGACAATATATTGAAATTATATTGAGTGTCAACAAAAGCAATCCCGGATCTTCAATGTAAATCAATTTTCTGAAACAGTGGTTCAGCAAAAATTAATTTATTACTAGCTGCGTGGCCCGGCGTTGCACGGGCTTCCTCAGAAATAAAAGCGATGTCAAGTAGAGCATGCTTAACACTCTCCCAGAATGAAATAAAATTTCTTAACAAAACAGTTATTCCTAAACCGCTTTTTTCCCAGGGCTGCGGAGTCGGAGTCGAAGAGTCGGAGTCGCTGAAAAACGTGTCGACTCCGACTCCGACTCCGACCAACTCCGATTTGAATGAAATTTTATGGAGGCGGAAACATATCTTTAAGAAAACATATCATAACTAACAGATACAAATTTTCAGCGTCCAATATCCCAATCCTAAGCATCTAGGATCATTAACAAGAAGTTCTGTCAAGAACTAAACGAGCCTACTTTCCCGTACATCGACATCGGCATTCTAGCATCTGATCATTATTCTCTTGATTATCTAAGACTAAAAATTATGTCAAACATACCTTTTTAGCACTTGAAGCTGATTTCTAAAAGCAAAATATACCCCTCTCATCAGATGAAATAGACACATAAAAAGTAAATAAATGAATAAATAAAGTTTTGTCGCACCTTTTAAAGAATGTAACTGTTACAGTTCTTCCGTAGAAAAATTTCTCAATTGCTTTCAAAAAAAAAATTAAAAGTACAAAGTACATCAAAACACATTTTATCAGAGAAAAAAAAGAAAAAAAAAAAAACTCGTCCGTTGATAAAATGTCTCGAATTTCACTTTTAATCCGTTGCCAGTTGTTAAATATAAATAAAGAATAAAATGCCCTCGTGAATGAAACATTTTTGTTACAAAAAAAAATCGTCTGCCAAAAATAATAATAATAATAATAATAAATTCAATAAAACAAATGAATAAATAAACAAAAAATCGTCTGCACAGTCAGTCATTTTTTTTCGGACTGTTTACTCAAAAGTTATTAGGGGTGACAGCTTGCTTGAGCGGTTCAATGTTGAACGAAAAATTGTTCAAATCGGAAATGTAAATACGGGAATGAAGTATCCTTGAAAAGTTCTTTCCATCAAAAAAAAAAAAAAAAGTTTGTTCAAATCGGACTGTTCATTAAAAAGTTAGTATCGCGGGACCGGTTGATTGAACGGCTCAAATTTGAACCAAAAATTGTTCAAATCAAAAAATCAAATATGGGAATGAGCTGTACTCGCCGAGATCTTTCCAACAAAAAAAAGTTTGTCCAAATCGGACTGTTCATTCAAAAGTTATTAGGGGGGGGGGGACAGACAGACCGACCGACCGACCGACACACAAATTCCCCATCTCAATACCCTACTTTCAAATTTTTAATTTTTCGATATTCATTTTACCTTTTTATTTTTTTCACTTGGCGATATTTTTTTTTGACTTGGCGATATTTTTTAACTTGGCGATATTTTTTGGACTTGGCGATATTTTTTAGATGCATTAAGCTACTTTTAATACTTTTTTCGTCTTTCTTTTATTTTTAACGGGAAAGTAGGCTAAAAAGGGCTTCCAAATGGCGGGGTCTGCTTTGTGTTAAAATAAAGTCTGGCCATTTAACAAGAAAAGGGTTAGTTTTGAACGGAGTCAAATGACAAGAGCGGCACTTGTCTTTTGCTTTGGAGAAAAGGGACTTTTTGGGAGGTCACAGTGACCTCCGAGAATCAAGGTAAATGTGGTGAAATTACCTGCGAGAATTCTTGAGAAAATTAAACTTTTTGAGAAGTCACAATGACCTTCCATGACCTCCAACTGGGATACCCCAGCTTGCTACACTCCCCCTACAGTGAGTCCTGGCTACCACCATGAATAAAAATGAAACTTTTAAAAATGGACTTAATATTTCAACCTTTGTTTAGGGTTTTTCCCTCTTCACATTTGGGTAAAAAAATAAATTATAAGAAAAAACAGGAGTTGGGAGTCGGAGTCGGAGTCGGAAGTTTTTAAATCCCGGTGTCGGAGTCGGAGTCGACCATTTTTCCTCCGACTCCGCAGCCCTGTTTCTTCCTGTAAAATTAATTGCAAAATTCGAAAAGGAAGAGTTGTTTTAATATTTGGATCACAGCTAAAAAAGTCCTTGCTAAAAACATCAACTAGAATTTATTTGAAACACATTTTTAAAATTCCAACAGAAAAAAATAAAGAAATTCCGAACTAAAAACAATTGTTAGAACTTTGTTGTAACACGTATTCAAAATGGCAACAGAAAGAAATAAAAGTCTTCGAATTTTAAATAGTTCAAGAATTTAATGAACGTTTTAATTAATCTCAGCTAATTAAAGTAGTATTTTATTAAGCCCGAAAAAATTGCGAACTAAAACCAATTGTTAGAACTTTGTTGTAACACGTATTCAAAAGGCAACGGAAAGAAATAAAGAAAATCTTGGAATTTCGAATAGTTCAAAAAGTTAATTAATGTTTCAATTAATACCTCAGCTAATTACAGTCGTACAATTACGCGGTTGGTCTTATTGTTTTCCTTTGAAAATTTTAAATCCGAATGAAGCCACGTTCGATTCTCTACTCTCAGCGGTTTTTGAGGAGTTCAAGCTTCAGACAGACAGAAAGACAGACAGACGGATAGACAGACAGACGCGAACAGATTTTAATAGTGTAACTTAATAGTATTAATAAATATAATTTTGACTTTAAAGGCTTACGTTTTTCTGTTTAAAATAAAGTTTATGCTATAAACATGCATCATAAAAATAACTTACCATAAAATAATCGAAAATTTTCTTCATTGCGACAGTAAAACCTTCTTTCTGTATTGAATAAGAAAAAGAAATTATGTCATTACAAAAAGAAATGAATTCTAGAATTCGTTATTCGAAGTTATAATTTGGCCACCCCTTGATAATACACTGCTCAAAGCAATTAAAAGCTATTGTAAATTTCCTATAAAAAATGGGTTTAAACATTTTTTAACAATTTTGTTTTTGCATAAAAGAAAAGAAGAGAGTTACAAATGTAAATTTTGCTCATTTCCAAACTTCATAGTATGCAAATTTTGAGTTTGACGTCGAAAACGATTCTTTTGCGGCAGCGTATGAAATTTCACTCTCACTTTACTATAAGAGAAGGCAGAAAAGAATCGGAACATTCTCTAAGAGCATTGTTCCGATGTGTACCATGTGTCAACGAAGACATTTGACCAATTCAGAATTTCCTAGAGTTGTTGGCAGACTAGAGGGAGGCCAAACACAAGCCGAGGTAGCGGAAGCCATTGGAGTTTCTCAAAGTTTAGTTTCCAGAATCTGGGGCCGTTTTCTAGAGACTGAATGTGTTGACCATAGATCAGGGCAAGGACGTAGACTGGCTTTAGCTTTATCGGCTCGGAGGCACCGAAATATGAGTGCAAATCAACTGCAACGACAACTTTGCTCGGCTATTGGCAACCGTGTTTCGACACAAATTGTCCAAAATCGACTTCACGCAGTTGGCATGTATGCCCGTCGACCAATGGTTGTGTGTCAGATTAAGAGTAATAGTTAAGTAAGATCAATTCACCGTCGTTCCCGTAGAGGGTGAGCAACGGAGCACGTTAGTTGGGGAAGAACTGAGTGGTGTAATATCCTGTTCTCTGATGAGTCTCATTTTTCCCTTCATCCTGATAATAGACGGGTTTTTGTCTGGAGGGAACGTTGCACAAGAAATAATCCAGCATCTGTGCGCGAAAGTGTCAGATTTGGTGGTAGCGGTGTGATGGTATGCGCCGCCATTTCCACTGATAGTCGAACCGACCTCCATATCTTCCGAAATGGAACTCTGACTGGTCATTGATATAGGGATGAGATCCTCAGACCTATCGTCGTCCCTTACGCTGCAGCAACTGGAGATGACTTCATTTTAATGAACGACAATTGCAGGCCACATCGTGCTAAGTTGGTGAATGGTTTTCTTTTTGAAGAAGGATTTTTGAGTCTGGTTTCAGTTTTGCCTTGTTGGCAATATTTAGCGAATGATGCACTAAATGATATGTGAAGCAGAAAGTCACTACCCCTAAAATAATGTTACAATTTAGAAGATGCTGTATTTAGAAGAGAAATCATTCCAAAACATTTTCTTTTCTTGAATTGATTAATATTGACAGAGACTTGCGATACATTTCAGTTTTTTTTCTGTTGACTTAATTATATCTCAAGTATAATTATTTTTATTGATTTAAAAATTAAGACTTTTGAATAAAAATATTACTCAACAAATGACAATGATAAAGAATTTTCACTTGAAGACTTACCTACATTCTAGCATAAAATAAATTCAAAACAATTATAATTCATGTTCTGGTTACCGTGGATTATTGGAAGAACTTTTGTATCAGGCAGAAAATTAAAGAAAATTATTTAATCCTACATATTTTTAATTCTATTTTTTTACGAGAGCATTTTTTGTGGTCCTGATATTAGAAGATTTATGCAAAAACGTTGAATAAAATTTTAATAAATCAATAATTTATGGTTAATTATTATTTAGATTATAGAATAATGCATTCTCATCGGGTCTGAGATTACATATAAAATTCTACAACAATCCGATCCAGGGCCTTATTTAAGGGATGGGTATTTATGGTTCAAACCCCCTCCAAATTTTTTCAAAACTATTACAAAAAAGTTTCTCATAGTTTCGCACTGAAAAATTATTATTGCTATTTTATTTTAATTTTCTTATTTACGTTGAAACTGCATTTGAAAAATGAAGCTTTCATTATTGAGTAATTGTACAAATTAAGTGTTTATTCTGCAGTATTTATTTTTATTGTAGATATTGCACACATAATTTCTTAACAACACTCCTTTCAATTCAAATTTTTAATGCCACTAAAAACATTAAAATTCTTTAACTTTTTAGTACTAAACTCTCTATATTTAGCACATCTTTTACAGCCTTATTCACGATCGCGAATAATCCTTCAATGTTGCCACTGTTGAAGATAATCCGAGGATTCGCCCAAAATCGTTATTCACACTCGCAAAAGGAAGAAAATTCGAACCTAGAATCTTGGAATTATAGCCTCGAATCTGAGCCGCCGATCTGACGGTTTAATTCTACGATTATACTCTCTACCACATGTTTACATGTAGGAAAAGACAAACTATGATGTTTTTATTTTGAAATATCTCTCTGATTGCTTACTTTTTTTTGCGAAATAAACCTGTTAATATGCATCTTAGGACGAAAAAGTAGCGTGATAACAACGGTAGAAAAATTCAGAAACATTTTTAAGAACTGAATAGATTCTTGGTGGCCCAAGATGGACGCCGTTGATATTTCTCAATTACAGTGAGTTTTTAATTGATTTAAGTACCTTAAAATTAATATTTTTGAATTTTTTTTTTTTTTTTTTGAAGATGCAGTTTACCACGATATATAACATACATAAGTTGTGGAAAGCTCTGACAGTTAGAAAAAAATATAAAAAATAACAAAGATCTGTCAGCTTCCGGAAAACATTGGCGGCCATGATCGGTGACTAGGAATCATTGGAATGTCGTCAACGTCACCTGATCAAAAGCGACCAATTGCAGAAGTTCTTACATCTGTGTCTGAGTACTCCCGCGCTTCATTTATTCAAGGTTGGTGAATAAGAACGGAGGCTGGATCTGGATCGCAGGATAGATCGAATTCGGGATTATTCTACAGCCAAGCCGTGATTGTGAATAAAGCTGTTAGTCGTAAGATAGAAATTTCAAAAGTATTCCTTCGAATGCGCGAAAATTAGAAAACAGCGAAGAAAAAAACGTTATATTCAGATGTTTTTTTCTTCGTTGAAAAGATTAATCTTTTTTTTTTTTTTTTTTTAACATTTTTCACGTTAATACCCTTTTAACATCTAACAAAAACCAACAGAATATAGAACATGAAAATCAAACTTTATTGACTTTATAAATTTCACGACAAACGGGTTTGGTAAAACCTCCCGAAACTAAGGTCTGGTTACGACCCTGATCCCATCATAGGGAGTGTGAACATTGAGTGGCCAAATTTACCAGAACAGACATACATCAAATTAGTGAAAACGTGGTAAGATAAGATTTTAGGAAGTACAAACTTTTAGATATTCCTCCATGGCGCAAAATTTTTCTTGGAATTTATCAATATCGTTACTAGTAACAATACCTCTTGAAGCCTCTTTTATCCATTGAAACGCTACATCTAAGCCCTGCAACAAAATAATGAAATCATAGTTTAAAAAAAAAAAACTAAAAATCGCTTTTATAGTTAATCTAACTATGGAACTTATATAATACATCAACATGTAATATACACAGTCCAGTCACATTAATGTGACCACCACGTACTTTCGACTTCTACGTTAAATAACCAATCATAGAAGGCACTTGGTAGCACAGTGCAGTTGAGAGTGTATAGAGGGTGTGTGAGGGCTGGCATGATTATTGGCTTTCGGACCAAGGGTGGAAACATTTCTGAAATGGCTGAGTTTTTGAGCTGCTCGATTGCCGTCGTGGTAAAAGTGTACCGTGCATGTCAAAATGAGACTGTTCAAAATCAGCGACATGGAAAATGTGGTGCACCAGGAGCCATAGATGAAAGAGGCGAAAGACGGCTGCGGAGATGCGTTCGGGTTAATAGACGGACCACCGTTGAGCAACTGACCCCCCAGATGAACCAAGGGCTACCAACATCGTTTCCCAAAGTATTGTTTAGTAGACGGTGCTGCGTCTGGGCTTCCGAAGCAGAAACCTGGTTCATGCACTTATGCTGACTACTGTCCATCGACCACGAACTCTGTAATTTGCACGCCAGTACCGCAGCCGGACGTCCATTGAGTGGCAACAGGTAGCATTCTCTGTTGAATCACGTTTAATGCTCGATTGGACCAATGGACGTTAGCGTCTGAGGCGTGAAACCTCCGAAACCAAACATCCTGCAGCATTGCCGGAATGATCCAAGCTAAAGGCGTGAGCATTATGGTTTGGGGAATATTTTCCTGGCATTCTCCAGGTGCACTCATCATCGTAGAAGGCACGACGAATCAATGCAAGTACGCATCTGTCCTTGCGGACCATGTTTGTATACCCCTATAGGTGCATTGTTTTTCCTTAGGAGGATGGCATCCATCAGCAGGACAATGCGAAGGGCCATACAGCTGGCATCCATCAGCGGGACAATGCGAAGGGCCATACAGCTGGAATCCATCAGCAGGACAATGTGAAGGGCCATACAGCTGCCAGTGTACGGACGTGGCTCGAAGAGCAAAAGTATGAGTTTACCCTTGTCCCCTGGCTAGCAAACTCTCCTGACTCAGTCCCAATCGAGAATATTTGAGACCATCTCAATCGGTTTATTCGCGCCATGGGTGCTCACGCGCCTAATCTAGCGCAGCTTTCCCCGGCATTGAAGTCGACATGACTCAAACTACCAGTGAACACCTTCAGGGCCCTTACTGAGTCTCTTCCTGCACGTCTCGCAGCAGTCCTCTCTGCGAACGGTGGTTATTCTGGCTTTTGACAAGTGGTCACATTAATGTGACTGGACTGTGTAGTTTAGCCTTTAGTATTAATAATAGCATTAAATATATTGCTTTTACATCTGCAAAGAACTTGAATTTCTTCTTTTTTTTTCAGAGTTGCATGCAAACAACTGAAACACTTATAATACATCATGTTTATAAGTGCAAAGTGCATATAGTTTAGCCTTTAGCATTAATAACAGTATTAATTATATTGATTTTATGTTTACAAACAGAGTGAATTGTATCTTTTATTCACAGTTACATACATAGGGGAAGGGTGGGCATAGTGGCCACTGCGGGCAAAATGGCCACTTGAAGTTTTCCTCCCTATATAGTTCTGCAGCTTAGCGGCAATAAATTCATTTACTCTCCCGGCAGCCGTTATTGTTGTGTTATAGTTTGGTGCCGCTCAGAGGCAAACTCACGGAGTTGCCGTCAATTTTTCACTTTTTCGACCCTCTGATGTTATATAAGTGCATCACATGTTTCGCTTTAGTTTATTGTAGGACTACGTGAAGTAAATTTTACATCAATGGTGCAAAACACTATGTTTCTAGCTTTGAATTCATATGTCTCAACAGTAGATACAACAACGGGTTGTACGTGAAATATTGTTCTTTCGAAAATGGCGAGCTAAAGGGCAAAGTGGCTTAGATGTTCTGGGTGCCTCAAATGGGCTCACGAAGCCTGCACAGGAGCCGAAGATTAGGACGATGAGTTTATTTGTGATTTATATAAATACCAGTGATTTCATAACTTCACATACTTTTAGTAATGCCTATTTTTGTTTAAAACCCTAATACAATTGTTCTGAGTTCTGAAACTAAATGCGTTTCATTTTTTCCATACTATCTAAATCTATTTAGGCAGTGGCCACTTCGCCCTACCTAGTGGGGCAAAGTGGTCACTTTGACAGCTTTTGGTAAAGTAAAAATTTTGTACAAATAAAGTTTAAAAATCTAATTGTTTATATTTTTTAATCAGGCCTAAGTAACCATACTAAATGTTGAAGGGATTTATAAAATGTTTCAATAAAGTTTAGGGGTGGAAAAAAAAAGATGTTCCTTAGGGTGGCCCCTATGCCCACCCTTCCCCTACATACGTACATAAATTCCTACAAGCAAACCCACATGTGAAACCACATGGTCACCCAGTATTCTCTGCACGGAGCCAAAAGGATGTTAATGATCAGAAGCAAAGTTGGGTTATAAAGTTTACAAATACCTTTGTGCTATTGATGTAGAGAAAATTACAACGTTAAGCAGGGATACTGCTTACTGTGTCTCCTTAACGTTGTACTTTTCTCTACAAAGTTGGGTTAGGTTGGAGCTCCTTTAAATTCTCTCTGCTTCCTTTTATAGGAGCTTATAGTCTAAGACCTAGCAATGTTTTCGAGAAAATTTTAAGACGTCTGGCTCTTTAATATATATGCTCTTCTGAACAGCATGCGGGGTGTCTGGATGCAGAGAGTGGTTGCGTATTTCACTGCGCATCACATTTTTGCTGGTAAAAATAGTGATTGTTCTAACCATTTTGGGACAATTAGAAGCTAAAACCTGTACTAAGAAAGTCCGTGTAATATATCAATAGAAAGCTCTATTTTTAGCCTACTTTCCCGTTAAAAATTAAAAACAAAAGAAAGACGAAAAAAGTATTAAAAGTAGCTTAATGCATCTAAAAAATATCGCCAAGTCCAAAAAATATCGCCAAGTAAAAAAATATCGCCAAGTCCAAAAAATATCGCCAAGTTAAAAAAAAATAAAAAGGTAAATTGAATATCGAAAAATTAAAAATTTGAAAGTAGGGTATTGAGATGGGGAATTTGTGTGTCGGTCGGTCGGTCTGTCGGTCTGTCTGTCTGTCTCCCCTAATAACTTTTGAATGAACATTCCGATTTGGACAAACTTTTTTTTGTTGGAAAGATCTCGACGAGTACAGCTCATTCCCATATTTGATTTTTCGATTTGAACAATTTTTGGTTCAACTTTGAACCGTTCAAACAACCGGTCCCGCTATGCTAACTTTTGAGTGAACAGTCCGATTTGAACAAACTTTTTTTTGTTCGAAAGATCTTTTCAAGGGTACTTCATTCCCGTATCTACGTTTTCGATTTGAACAATTTTTCGTTCAACATTGAACCGTTCAAACAAGCTGTCACCCCTAATAACTTTTGAATGAACAGTCCGATTTAAACAATTTTTTGTTGTTCGAAGCATTTAGGGAAGGATACTTTATTACCGTATTTAAATTTTCAATTTGAACATTTTTGGTTCAACATTGAACCATTCAAGTAACCTTTCCCCACCTAATAACTTTTGAGTGAACAGTCCGAATGGAATAAACTTTTTTTTGTTCGAAAGATCTCGGCGAGTACAGCTCATTCCCAAATTTGATTTTTCGATTTGAAGTTTTTGGTTCAACTTTGAACCGTTCAAACAACCTGTCCCGCGATGCTAACTTTTGAGTGAACAATCCGATTTGAACAAACTTTTTTTTGTTCGAAGGATCTCAGCAAGGATACTTCATTACCCTATTTAAATTTTCCATTTGAGCATTTTTTTCGTTCAACATTGAACCGTTCAAGCAACCTTTCCCCACCTAATAACTTTTGAGTGAACCGTCTGAATGGAATAAACTTTTTTTTTGTTTGAAAGATCTCGGAGAGGCTTTCCCATACATTTCCATATTTCGCTTTTTGACTTGAACCATTTTTCGTTCAATATTGAACCGTTCAGAAAAAAAATTAACATTAGCGTCTACGGGGAATTTAAGTTGAATGTTGATTCTGAGCTTAAAGTCAGATTTCCTTCAAACTAACTTTGTAAGAAAATGATTTTGATAAATAGTGTTTGTAAAGTACTTTTCTGAGTAATCTTCTGTCAGGACTTTGATTCCGACTCCGACTCCGCAAACGTGGCGGAAATGCAGGCTCAGAAAAAAAAATGACTGACTGTGCAGACGATTTTTTGTTTATTTATTCATTTGTTTTATTTTATTTATTATTATTATTATTTTTTTGGCAGACGATTTTTTTTGTAACAAAAATTTTTCATTCACGAGAATATTTTATTCTTTATTTATATTTAACAACTGTCAACCGATTAAAAGTGAAATTCGAGACATTTTATTAACGGACGAGTTTTCTTTTCTTTTTTTTTTTTCTTTCTTTGATAAAATACGTTTTGATGCTCTTTGTACTTTTATTTATTTATTTATTTATTTTATTATTATTATTATTATTATTATTATTTTTTGAAAACAATGGAGGATTTTTTCTACGGAGAAACTAACAGTTGCACTCTTTAAAAGGTGCGATAAAGCTTTATTTATTCATTAATTACTTTTTACGTTTCATTTCATCTGATGAGAGGGGTATATTTTGCTTTTCGAAATCAGCTCTAAGTGCTAAAAAGGTATGTTTGACATAATTTTCAGTCTCAGATAATCAAGAGAATAATGATCAGATGCTAGAATGCCGATGTCTATGTACGGGAAAGTAGGCTCGCTTAGTTCTTGACAGAACTTCTTGTTTGCCTTTACAATTGTTGTTAAATTTCGATTCTACTATAATTAAAATAGTCATAATTACTACAGTCATTTGCATGTAAAAACTTTTGGTTTCTTTTTCGTACTTTTTAAGTTTTTTACCAGCACTGTATTTCTTACAATTTTTAAAGCAGAAATCTAAAAATTGGCAGGATTTCTTACCTTGGCGTATACGTCCTTTTCACCAAATTTTCTGAAAATCGGAAATGATGAGGTCAAAAACTTTTTCTCATGATTTATTTGACGTGGGATAATTTTAGATCTAAAATATAATGCATTTAAAAATAAGAATAATCTCCTGGCAACCCAAAAACAGTTTAAGACCCACAGGTGGAGATATCCTGGTCTGAGAGAATTTCCAGCACTTCTTAAAATTAGGTTCTACTCGTCTTTGAACAATATATATATATATATATATATTATATATATATATATATATATATGTATATATATATATATATATATGTATATATATATATATATATATATATATAATATATATATATATATATATATATATATATATTATATATATATATATATATTATATATATATATTATATATATATATATATATATATTATTGCACAACGAAAAAAAAATTTCAATTATAATAGTTGTAAGTGATAAGTTTTTTCTTTCGATCAGTTTTGATTTTCTTAACATTTTGTAGCATCTTTTGCGAATCATTTAGCAGAAAGTAGAAAACTGTGACACTTTATTTCAGCGTTTATACCTGGAGAGCATTTGGTCTTACTTTCAAGACATTTATATACATATATTTAGAACAGTTAATGACGAAACTACCTTTTCTTGAAGTAACTGAAAGCATGTCTTGATTCGTGTTTTCGCTTCGATTCCTAGAACACAGAAAAAAAAAGTTTATTTTAATGAAACTCTAACAGAAATCAGAGCCCTGTTGAAAAATCCACTTTTGTCTTGATCTATTTCAAAGCAGTAATTATTTACACTTGGCTCCCCCCCCCCCTCCACTAGAAAAAATGAGTCGGCAGGCATGCTGTAAACTAAAATTAGATATATTTCAATCGATGCTTAATTTGTGAGCACTACACTGTTAAAACTAGAGGTTGCACTTGGCACTTCGATGGTAAAACGTTGTAGTACCTTGTCAAGTGGCACCCTTGAAGGGTACCACTTGGCTTCCTATGACATCCTTTAAAGTGCCGTTTAGCTCCTTGTAGCCCCCTTTTAGTGCCATCTGGCACTCCAAGGGTTGGGGCCGTGGTAGCCCGTTCGGTAAGGCGTCGGACTCGTGTCCGGAGGGATCCGGGTTCAATCCCAGCCGATCAAAGTCTTGATTAATGGTGGCTGGGGACGTTAAAAATGTCGTGGTCACTAAGTCCTCCAAGTGAAACGATACCTCTTTTTTAGTTACAACCGTGTTGTAAAAATCTTCGCACACAAATCCGATGTCAATTGTACGCGTCCCAAGGGGGTACTTAATCCTTCACAGTTAACTGTTTTTTGACTTTTTGATCACCTGTAATCAAATTCATCATTTGGTCCTTACGTATTAACTCCGCCACAGCTACTGATTTGGCGTTTTTAAAAGGTATGGCGGTTTATTTGGCGTTTTGGGGGGGTTTTGAATAACGCGTACGCGTAAAAACAACATCCGCAAAAAAGGAGAAAAATGCCTTGCCTTGTAATTGATAAGTTTTAATTTTCGTTACGCTTTGTCGTTTCATTTTGCGAATCATTGTATGAAAATAGCAGAAAGTAGAAAGTTGTGAAACAATTTGTATATTTCTTTGCAGCGGTTCATACCTGAAAAGCACTTGGTGTTACTCGTAAGCTTTTTTTTTTTTTGGTTGTTTGGTTGATTTTATTTAATTTCGCAAGAGCCCTTATGCGCTAAACTAATACTGCGCCAATCTATTGTTTATTTTAAAATTATTTTTTTCAACTGAATATAATATATATGAATATAAAATATAGATATATATATATAAAAAAAAAAGCCACAAAAATACATTCTAAAATGTAAAGTGAAACAACCATTTTAACGAAGAGTTAAATTTTAAAAATGGCCGACGTAATTAACTGTAAAGTAACATTGTCAAACAAAAACTGACACGAAACATACACAAAATTAAAAAGGAGAAACCAATATCCTGAAGGAAGGGGAGCAACTTTCAATGTATAAAGTTTTTGTAGAGTATATGAAAAACTACCTCTTTTAGAAGCTACCACCTCTTCTTTCCTCTCCGCTCACTTACCTAATGCACAATTAAGATCACGGAAACACGGATAGTAATCTGATTCTTTGTCTATGGAAGAGGGCGCAGACAGAAACCCTGATTTGAAGCCCCTTGCACCACCCGCGAAAAGCAGGACGAAACACAACACATTCGAATACATGATTCGATCTTTACCCGTTTCAGAGAGTAAAAACTAGAATTCTGGCTTTCGTCAATTACTGCCCTTTAATATGCGTTTGCTGAATTTTAACTTTGAATGAACTTTTTTAGTCTAAAAGATGAGCAAACACAAAAAAGGACGAAAACGTTTGTTCAATCACACAAAGGAATGGTAAGTGCAGAAGCTGATATACAAGAGAAGAAGGAAACGATATTTAAATAAATTTCATTGCATAGTTCGTGTTTAAAAATGAATTTTCACTTGTCACGCGCTTTCTGATGTTTCATGTGCTGTATTTTAATTCATTGAATATAGCTGTTTCTATTGTAAGGGAGAACAGGATAGTTTGTCACAAGTTGCACTGTGGAAAATTGTGACGGCATACACTGTTAAAACTACGGGTTGTACCAACGCCTCCTAAATACTAAATGCCTATAACATTTGCTTCGCTGCCGTCGAGATGGGTTACACTTTAAACGCCACCTTGCGGCAATCCGATAATGTCGTTGTTATTTTTTGATTAGTTAATTTTTAAATTTAAATTCAGAAATGAACCAATCGTTAATTTTTTGAAGAACTCCGGTAGATGGCAGTGTATCGTGAACAAATTGCATTTTGCAGCTATTGGCGATGGATCCAAACAATATTCGAAGCAAACTTTTTGATTGGTTGATTTTTGAATTTAAATTTAGAAATGAACCAATCATTAATTTCTCTTTCTCGAAGAACTCTGGAAGACGGCAGTGTATCCTGAGCCAAGGATGAAATTTTGCTCTGTGCTAAAAGTCAGAAAGTTACAGGCATTTAGTATTTAGGAGGCGTTGGTTGTACAAAGCACCTTTAAAGGAGAAACGTTGTAGCAACAGCAGCACTCCCTGAAGGATGACACTTGACTACCTATTGGCCTCCTACGGCACCATTGAAGGTGACATTTGGCTTTCTGTGGTACCCTTGAGTAGGGATGCACCGATAAGCAAATTGGCCGATTACCGATTAATCGGCTGTTGATAATCGGTCGATTAATCGGCTGAGCCGATTAATAATAAGGATAATTGTTTTGCTACTACCCTTTTGCTATTGTTTTGCTACTTTGCTTGAACCAATTTTCCTATTAGTGTCAATAATATTATTAACACATTGTTAGTTAGGTTAATTGGAAATAAAAATTTATAAAAAAAAAAGGAGTGGTGGAGGAGTGTGTGGTGAACACTCCAATTTAGGAGTACTTTTAATTCATATATTTTAGTAATCAGTAGCAATTTAATTCAATACTTTTATTCTTTGAAAATGAGAGGTTATCTGAAAGCACTGTGCTAAGGAGAAAACTATCGTCACATGAAAAATGTTGCATCATTGTCTATGTATATTTATTCAAAGTAGGAAAATTCATTTAAAAAAAAACTTTATATCAACTGTGAGGAATATTATTACTGTTAATAAAATTATTCATCATAGTTTCCTAGTGAAAGTATACTTTAAAGAATAATATCTGAAATATACTTTTCAGCCGATTAATCGGCCTAATTTTGCCGATCATTAATAATCAGCAAAGTGGCCGATTATAGCCGATTAATCGGTACTGCCGATTAATCGGAGCATCCCTACCCTTGAGCCCCAAAGCAGAATACTGCTAAATTTGGAACGTACGTCGCAGAACAGATAATTGAACTGCAGAACAATTCTGTTCAAATGTGAGGGGAAATTCTGAAAGTTTTCTGCAGAAATCTATTTTTTTTGCAAAAAATTCAGTTTTCTAACTTAACATTAATACAGTTCAGAACAATTTCTGCAGATTACTTCAAATTAGAAAAAAAAAAAAAAAATAAATTTCTGCAAACTATGCTTATTAGGCAGAGAATCAAAAAGTCGATTTTTTTTCGACATTTGCAGGAACTTTAAATTTAGTTCAAGCTGGACAAAATCTGCAGAATTTGCACAAAATTACATGCCTAGCAAAAATATATTTGCAGAAAATTATGTTTGATTACACCTGTTTTATGTCCTGATGCTTGAAGTACTTGCAGGCAGGACCATCATTTCAAGTTTTTCTAGGGCTCAAAAGGTCCAAACACAATGCAATTTTAATCGGAAAACATAAAAAAACACGCCCACTTATATGTAAATACATTGATTTCTCAAAGTCCCCCCTTAAATGACGGGCCTGCTTGCAGAACAATTTTGGGCAAATGATATGTTGCAGAACATAATAAAGTATTCTGCTTTGGGGCCCTTGAGGTTCCGTAGTTGACACATAGTGTGCCACATGAAGCCAAATGGCACTTTCAAGGGTGCCGTAGGGAGTCGAGTGGCACCTTTAAGGGGTACCGCTGGTGCTACCATATTTCACGCTTAAAGGTGCCTTAGGCAATCTGTAGTTTTACAGTGTAAGGAAATTTTACAAAGAAACCAAGCTGCTCATTGTAGCTGCTTCTCTACACAGACAGTCTCAGATTCGTCGTGTTTCAGAGCTTGATTAGGAGTGTTTTATTGTTTTTAAGTGCTCAAAGTAAATTTTTTCAGTTGATGTTTGTCACCATTTTACTCTGATACTATCGGTCAAAGGAATGTGGATATTTTTTAGGCAGGAATTCAAGCGAAACACGGACGATCGCAACTCACCAATGCAATCGCAATTTCCCAAATTCGGATTCGAGTGAAACGTTACAATCACTACGAGATGCGATTCTATCGTAATTCGACTTCCAGTAGCGATTGCAATTTCGGTCTATTGCGATCGCCTCGAAGCGATTGCAATGGTGTTTCATTTGAGTTCGGCCCTTAGTCTTAATCCTTAGTTAATTAGCCTTGCATTAATGACTTTGTGTTACAGTTTGGTTAATTTTCAATCCCTGAGACTGATACGAAAGCAAAGCAAATACAAGCGAGGTACTTTGTCGCAAAAAAATTGGGGCATTTGTCACAATGTATAAATATTGTTCGTTGTAAATGTTGACGATGTAACTTTATTTTCTTGTCTCTTTTTAAGATGTAGCGAACCAATGTAAGATAAACAAAAAGAGCTGTTGTGATGCAAGATATGATGCAAGCAGTTCAAACTCTCCCATCTAAGGGCGGCAGCAAGGCTTCACTAGATAGCGTTTCATACAGGCTGTTTCATTTGATCAAAATCCTTGGGATAAAAACGGTGGTCATTGTCCAGCGACATCTATCGAATTTTATGGTAACTAACATTATATACAAAAAAAATATTTTTGAAAAAAAAAAAAATTGAACCGACTTCGGAACTTCACGCGGCAGGTGCTCTAAAAAGTAAAAAATAATTTTATTCTTTGAACACCATCGACACTACATTTAAACATAAGTTTTGAAGTCGGCGCAAAAACACTATATAGAATCATGCGAAACTAGCAATGAATCCAGGTTCTTTAATCGCATTCGCATACACTACATTGACAACCACATATTTATGTAATGGTACAAATATTCAGCTCTTAATTTTCAATGGTTTCTCTGAAAAATGTTGGCAAAATGTAGTTTAACATCATTTCACCTATAGCTTTTGCACCGACTTCAAAACTTATGTTTAAATGTAGTGTCGATGGTGTTCAAAGAATAAAATTATTTTTTACTTTTTAGAGCACCTGCCGCGTGAAGTTCCGAAGTCGGTTCAATTTTTTTTTTCAAAAATATTTTTATTTTATTCTTTTTAGTGTAAATGTACATTGAAATAAGGTAATGTTTCCATTACAAAACTTCACATAATTTGCTTAAATAAATCTTACTACTATTATATATGCGAAAGTTTGTATGGATGGATGGATGGATGTATGGATGGATGTATGGATGGATGTATGTTTGTTCCTCTTTCACGCAAAAACTACTGAATGGATTTTGATGAAACTTTTACCACAATGTAGCTTATACATCAGAATAACACATAGGCTATAATTTAAAACGATATTCAAAAAAGTTCGATCGGTAGCGCCTTTTTCATTCCAATTTAAGGTACATTATTTCTCATTAATCAAAAGGCATTGACCAAACTAATTCAGTATTTAGTGTATCATCTCAACTCCCTGTCGAAAGCTATAATTGCGGGCATCATTTCTTCTTTCCGTATTTAATGTTCAAGGCTTTTCTCAAGTCAAATCATGAAGGTTTTTTTTCCAGCTTCATGGGGAATATCCAGGCTTTTACCATGATTTGTATTTAAAACGTTTTGTATAGTCTTAGTTGTATAAGTAGAATATTTATCCTTAAGCAATGTGTTTCTTAATGTACATTGCTGCGTGAAAATATTATTTCTTTAGAATAAATTGTATTCCTTTATTAGTAAATTATTCACTGTATCAATTATTTTCACAAGTTTCGTAAATTTATCGGTCCTGCTTAATCGGGTAACGAATAAACGAATAAAATATCCTGGAACTGGATATTTCCCATGCCATAGTCGCAATACTAAAGATTCCGTTTAATCGAATTATCCGCTTAATCAAATAATATTTCTTGGATTCGACAGTATTCGTTTGAGCGGGGCCGACAGTATATGTTTTAGAGTATCGGTAATGTAATCGCTTGAAGAGATTGGCAACTAATAAATGGATTGGGTTCATTATTTTCCAATTTAATGGCACTTTAAATACAACTTTACGGTATTTTTAAAAAAAATTTTGCGCTGACTGGGCGGGTACTTACAATCGGTCACTTAGAATCCAATCGAACAGGTATCTTGCCGAATTTGTTGCAAGAATATTATAATAACTATATATTGGTAATTTTTTCAACTGACGCCAGTTTTGGCGCCAAAGACTATGTAATAATACTTTACTTCTTACATGATATAACTAAAATAAAACGATTGTTGTCTGATATTTGTAGACTGCGCCAAAATCTTAATCATCGAGATAATACTCCCACAGTTGAAGAAAAGTTCAGGCTTTTTTTTTTTGGCCAATCCCGTACGTTGTCATTAATAAAATATTTTTGAAAAAAAAAATTGAACCGACTTCGGAACTTCACTCAGCAAATGCTCTAAAAAGTAAAAAATAATTTTATTCTTTGAACACCATCGATACTACATTTAAACATAAGTTTTGAAGTCGGCGCAAAACAGCTAAATAGAATCATTCGAAACTATAAATTTAAATGAATCCAGGTTCTTTATTCGCATTCGCATTCATTGAAAAATACATATTTATGTAATGGTACAAATATTCAGCTCTCAATTTTCAATGATTTCTCTGAAAATGTTGGCAAAATATAGTAAACATCATTTTACCTATAGTTTTTGCGCCGACTTCAATACTTATGTTTAAATGTAGTATCGATGGTGTTCAAAGAATAAAATTATTTTTTACTTTTTAGAGCATTTGCTGAGTGAAGTTCCGAAGTCGGTTCAATTTTTTTTTTCAAAAATATTTTATTTTATTCTTTTTAGTGTAAATGTACATATGAAATAAGGTAATGTTTCCATTACAAGACTTCACCTAATTTGCTTAAGCAAATGCTTCATAAAATAAACTATGTGAGGAAAAAAAAGAAAGAAAGTATCAACCGGTCAAAAATTTTAAACGATTGACACTAAAAAATAATCCTTGTTATTCTCTGGTATTTATTTGTGTACTAGTTTAATCAAAGGCTAAATATTAACGGCTTTTCAACTAATTTATATTTCAAAACAACACTAGATGCTGGCGGTTCATAAAATTTTACGACGTATTACGTACGTGGCACGTTAATGAGTTTCATGTTTGCTTCAGTTAAGCCTTCATTCAAAATTTTCATTATCATTATAATTACTGTTTCATATCAATCACGTTTTGTAACAATGTATTTCGTATTTAATCATTTAGGACAAATCGCTTTAAATTTGAGCAAAAATTTAGAGATTTTCCTCACTTTCTTCAGAATTCCTTTATCAAAACTTATGTAAATTAAGACTAATAAAACCTGAAATATTACGAATCAATTAGTACCTGGTACGACTTTAAGTTCGTTGGAGTTAAGGAGAAAAAAGCAGGACATAGAAAGATACTCGGTTTAAAATTTTCAAAAAGACCATAGAAATGAATTTCATTATGCAATCCAGAGAAGCCTGGCGTTCAAAATGGTCATTATTACGATTACTGTGATCCCAATTTCTTTTTCGAAAGATTTCTGCAGGGTCCCGTTATAGAACCCGGACCACGAGAGGATGGGACCAATCGGAAAGAAAGACCTTTCTAACAAAAAAAGAATTTTTAAAATCGGTCCAGGCGTCTTCGAGTAATCTTGGAACATACCGAAAAAAAAAAATTTCTCCGACGAATTGTATAACCTCCTCCTTTGTTGAAGTCGGTTAAAAAAACTTTTAAAACTTATGTCAAAGCGTAAAGTAATCCGCATACGAAATTAATCAAACCCCAAAACTAAAATTACCAATAATTTGTGTTTTTCGCACAAATAATTGTCAAATGCTCCCTACAAATTTCGAAATCACTTAGGACAAAAACTTTTAGCGTCATTTCATGGTCAGCAATATTTTCTCAACATTAAATGACAATTTTTCTTTGACAAAAATTACTGACTTAATAATACTTAAGCATATTTTCATAAAGTAGGGATGGGAGCAAAACTATCCTAGGTATCCCAAAACAATTACCGCAAATTTAGCGACATTTTAAATCGTCAAAGCGGTACGTTTTGAGTTCTTTTAGTTTAGGAAAAAAAAAGCGATTATAAATTGGTTCTCAATATTTTCACTGGCCCAGGCAACGCCGGGTATTTTTGCTAGTTCTTCATAAAATAAACTATGTAAGGAAAAAAACGAAAGAAAGTATCAACGCGTCTAAAATTTTAAACGATTGACACTAAAAAATAATCCTTATTATTCTCTGGTATTTGTGTACTAGTTTAATCAAAGGCTAAATATTAACGGCTTTTCAACTAATTTATATTTCAAAACAACACTAGATTCTCGCGGTTCATAAAATTTTACGACGCATTACGTACGTGGCACGCTAATGAGTTTCATTTTTGCTTCAGTTAAACCTTCATTCAAAATTTTCATTATCATTATAATAAATGTTTCATATCAATCACGTTTTCTAACAATGGATTTCATATTTAATCATTTAGGACAAATCGCTTTAAATTTGAGCAAAAATTTGGAGAATTTCCTCACTTTCTTCAGAATTCCTTTATCAAACCTTATGTAAATTAAGACTAATAAAACCTGAAATATTACGAATCAATTAGTACCTGGTACGACTTTCAGTTCGTTGGAGTTCAGTAGAAAAAAGCAGGACATAGAAAGATACTCGGTTTAAAATTTTCAAAAAGACCATAGAAATGAATTTCATTATGCAATCCAGAGAAGCCTGGCGTTCAAAATGGTCATTATTACGATTACTGTGATCCCAATTTCTTCTTCGAAAGATTTCTGTAGGTTCCCGTTATCGAACCCGGACCACGAGAAGATGGGACCAATCGGAAAGAAAGACCTTTCTAACAAAAAAAGAATTTTTGAAATCGGTCCAGGCATCTTCGAGAAATCTTATAACATACAAAAAAAAAATTTCTCCGACGAATTGTATAACCTCCTCCTTTGTTGAAGTCGGTTAATCATATAAATAAAAGACAAAATTAAAAGTTAATTTGTTGGCGATAATTTTACAATTTGGCATTCAATTCTATTTTAGTATATTTTAACGTTATTTAATAGCTTGTTTTATTTGTTGGTTTATTCTGCATTTTAACGGCTTGTTTTAATTGGTTAGCGAATTATTTTTCATTTTAATTGATTCTAATTATTAATTAACTATGAAACGACACTGGCACCGCAGAGCGATAAATGGCGAATCTATTCGCTAAGCGAGCCAATACTACCAACGGGTTGCCATAGAACTTTTTAAAATTCAGTCCACAGTTCGCCATGATACAGTTGGTCGTATAAAACGTTTGGTTGATATCTTTACCTGAAAAGGGAACTTATTTCTCTTAAAAAAGCAGTACTAATAAGGCCTTCGGCATCAATTCTCTCTGTACTCTACTTCAGCTATGTCAATATTTTTTAAGCCTTAAAGATAGGATAAACATCGCTTTTTACAGCAGAAAAAATATGCTAATAAATGTAAACAAACATTTGGTTGGTGATTGTTCAGCGTTCTCTGGCTGGCAAATCTTCACCATTGATTTTTTGAGTAATGATACACATACAACCTGTATAAAACGCTATCTAGTGAAGCGTTGGCAGCAGCAACGGAATTACAAATGTAACCTTTCTTTTAGAGTAAGTTTTTAACTACGTCCTTATTGTAAAACGTACACTACGTAGGGAAACGCTTGCCCCGGGTCTGCACTGTTGAAAATTTTCCTGAAATTTTACATTAAAAGTTACTGGCATCCATGTTGCTAGTAACTTTTACCGTAAAATATTTTTTCACTGTAAAATTTTACGGAAGAGAAAACGAGAATTGAAAAGCTCGAGATACGAACGACAAGGATCGAACCCGGGACCCAATTTTTGCACACTGCTTTACTATCCACGGTGCCAGATGAGACAGATCAGGACAGCGGAAATAGGGTGTCATCTGCATCGCACAGTAAGTCACGTGGTGATCCATTGGTGCTGCAACCGCAATTTTTTTTATAGGTACAATTTACTGTAAGAATTTTCTGTACTGTAAACGCTACATTTTACAGTAACATTTACCATAAAAGCTTCCTGAACTTTTAATAGTGTGGAGGATGGCACCCAAAATGCATTTAGGAATTTCTGAAAAATATTAATACTGAAATCTTGATATAAATCTTGATAATGGTTTTCAATCTATCAAACGCAGTGACTACACAAGGAAGGAGGGGGGGGGGGTGACACAATTCCAGTATTTATATTTATATTTTTCAGTAACTCGTAACTGCATTTTGGGTGTCACCCGGCTCAAATGCCTCCTAGTGACACCAATGTGTTTGATAAATTGACTATGTTTCAAAATGTGTGTGGGGGGGAGGGGGATTTATAATTGAACTATCTATATTTTTCATAAACTCTTAAAACCATTTTAGTGTCACACTCCACAGGGGTATCCCCTGGCTCAACCCCCTCCCCCCTCCTTCCCCATGGTGCTGCTCGGGTAACTATATTTTGAAATGTTAGGGACATTTTTCAAAGTTGAAGTTTTGATATTTTTCATAAACTCAAAAATCATTTCGGGCTAACCCCCAGACATGTGTCAACCTGGACGAACACCCCCCCTCCCCCATCCTCCGCCGCCATAACGAGGCTACTGTAATAATAACTAAATCAAAAAGTAACAAAGAAAAGCAGATTATCTACAGCGAGTTTCGGTACTGTCTAACATTTTTTCGCGAGACCTCCGTCGAATCTGCGCACGCGCCAAGTCTCTTCTGATTTGCTCAAAATAGGGGGGAAATGCAACAAGGAAGTAGCAAGCGAACAAAAACTGGAGGCATCAGGAAGTGCGCATCCTAAACCTATCTCCCCCAAGTAACCTAGCTGGAGGCAGATGTCCTCCAGCTCGCTTACTTCCTATCCTAGACTGATGAGTCCATAACAAGGACACAACTGCAGTCTTTGGATGGAATAACTTGGCGGTCTATTGCGTGTATTTTTGCCTTAGCTCTGGCTTTGGGCGGTAACTTACTGCTTAATACGAACAACATTGAAAAAAAATTATGACCTGGGAAAAAAAGTTGAAGGGAACAAGAGAGATGAAAGGATGACTTCTAGTCATTTTTTCGTTAGTATGACAATTATAAGCGTAGTCAAAGGGGGCAGAGAGGGGCAACTGCACCCCTTGACCAGAACCAAGGGTACTCTGAAAAAATGGGAAGTCACTGTGACCTCCCAACTTTTCTTATTAGTCAAATTATTTTTCTTTTAAAACTTTTTCTTGTTACATGTTGGTACACATATGCTTCAAAACTTCAAAAACAACTGAATACACAGGACCGTCATTTATGGGGGAGGCAGGGGGTGGGGTCATTTGCCCCCTTCCGTGATTTTAAGAAATCAATGTATTTACATATAAGTGGGCGTGGCTTTTGTTGTTTTCTGGTGAAATTGTATTGTGTTTTTACCCTTTGCCCCCCCCCCTTGGAAAAACTTGAAATGACGTCCCTGTGAATACAGTAAAAAATATTTGTAACGAGAATCCAATGTGTTAAAATAAAGTCTGAGGATTTAACAAGAAAAGGATTAGTTTTGCACGGAGTCAAATTACAAGAACGGCACTTTTCTTTTGCTTGGGAGAATTTTTCACTTTTGGGAGGTCACAGTGACCTCCGAAAATTGGGGTGAATGTGGTGGAATGACCTCTGAAAACTATTGGGAGAATTGTAACTTTTTGGGAGGTGACAGTGACCTCCCATTGTGGGTGCTCCTGCTTGCCCCTCACTAATGTGAGTCCTGACTACACCCATGATGATAATTTAAGTCAGTATTTCTCAACCTTTTACACTCCACGACAGGCAAAAACTTTTAAATTTGAAAAAAAAAAAAAAAAGAAATCACCACCCGGAAAGGTGTTTTTTCCTTTCCTTTTTCTTTCTTTTTTCTGTGCAAAAAAAAAAAAAAGAAAAGAAAACTACTTGGATTCAATTAAAAAGCAAAACCCTGTAACATTTCAAAAATCGCAGAATTCTTTTTATTTTTTAGCCTACTTTCCCGTTAAAAATAAAAGAAAGACGAAAAAAGTATTAAAAGTAGCTTAATGCATCGAAAAAATATCGCCAAGTCCAAAAAAAATCGCCAAGTTAAAAAAAATATCGCCAAGTCCAAAAAATATCGCCAAGTTAAAAAAATAAAGAGGTAAAATGAATATCGAAAAATTAAAAATTTGAAAGTAGGGTATTGAGATGGGGAATTTGTGTGTCGGTCGGTCTGTCGGTCGGTCTGTCGGTCGGTCGGTCGGTCTGTCTGTCCCCCCCTAATAACTTTTGAATGAACATTCCGATTTGGACAAACTTTTTTTTGTTGGAAAGATCTCGGCAAGTACAGCTCATTCCCATATTTGATTTTTTGATTTGAACAATTTTTGGTTCAACTTTGAGCCGTTCAAATAACCGGTCCCGCGATACTAACTTTTTAATGAACAGTCCGATGTGAACAAACTTTTTTTTGTTGGAAAGAACTTTTCAAGGATACTTCATTCCCGTATTTACATTTCCGATTTGAACAATTTTTCATTCAACATTGAACCGCTCAAGCAAGTTGTCACCCCTAATAACTTTTGAGTAAACAGTTCGAAAAAAAATGACTGACTGTGCAGACGATTTTTTGTTTATTTATTCATTTGTTTTATTGAATTTATTATTATTATTATTATTATTTTTGGCAGATGATTTTTTTTTGTAACAAAAATGTTTCATTCACTAGGGCATTTTATTCTTTATTTATATTTAACAACTGGCAACGGATTAAAAGTGAAATTCGAGACATTTTATCAACGGACGAGTTTTTTTTTCTTTTTTTTTTCTTTCTTTGATAAAATATGTTTTGATGTACTTTGTACTTTTAATTTTTTTTTGAAAACAATTGAGGAATTTTTCTACGGAAGAACTGTAACAGTTACATTCTTTAAAAGGTGCGACAAAACTTTATTTATTCATTTATTTACTTTTTATGTGTCTATTTCATCTGATGAGAGAGGTATATTTTGCTTTTAAAGGTATGTTTGACATAATTTTTAGTCTTAGATAATCAAGAGAATAATGATCAGATGCTAGAATGTCGATGTACGGGAAAGTAGGCTCGTTTAGTTCTTGACAGAACTTCTTGTTACGAAGTAATAATGATAATAATAAACATAAAATTTTGCTAGAGAAGAAAGAAACGGTCACAAAAAAATTAAATGCGAAGATAAAAAGTAGTTGCTGTAATAATTAAACATCATTAAATAAACAGTAGCGAAAAATTTACGAAAATTAATCTCAAAATTTGTTAAAAAAATGTTGCATAATATTATCTCTTTTTCCTGGCTGAGCCCATTACAAAAAAAAAATGTATATCACATACAACAAATATCAAACATTTAAAAATGTACCAGTCATAGCATAAGAAATTATCTCACGTATTCCACGAATTCATTCTCAAACGATGAGGTTTTTAAAAAACAAATACTTCAACTTCCCTCGTTTCTGACGAAACTTTGAAGCATTGTTTTTATTTTAATTAGAATAAAATGTTCAGTGAAAAAATCGAAACAGCTGCACTATTGAGATATATTATTTTTAAAGACAATTAAATATTTGGGAGATTGTTGGGAAGAAGTAATAAAAGTTTTTTAAAAAGAGACAAATTAATTTGTGTTGAGCATACACATTGAAGTGAATTGACTTTACTATTAAAATCGTCTGCAGCTCTTGGATATATAAACAGAGTTTTGCCCGAATTCCCGCCTTTCGGATGCGTGTGTGGGTGGGTGAGTACAGAACTGCTCAATCTTAGTTTAAAGTTATATTCTTTTTTATTGTGGAATTCTATTAAATATTCCAGGCATTCTTTTGAATTGATTGTTACTCATGTCATTTTATTTTGACAATTAGTATTTTTTATTAAGTTGGTCAAATTTTAACCAAAATTCTAAGCAAACTTTTAATTGAGTTTGCAATTTCGAACGGGGCAATCGTGGAATAGCATTAGTTGAAATTTCAATTTGAGGAAAAAATTAATTTTATTAACAACAATTAAATTAAAAATGATTTAAAACAAACAACTGTTAAATATTTTAAAATGCGTACTTTGAATAGATGGAATGCCAGTAATATTTTTTGAAATTGAATGATATGTTCATTTTTGTATTTTATGTTCTTTTGATTTGATGCGGATGAAACTGCATACTTTTTTAGTTCTTACAGTTAAAAATATAGAACATTAAATAAATATAAAATTGAAAATTTTTTGAATTGAAAAATTTAAATAATTTCTGAATCGAATTTTTAGATTTGAAGATGGTACCTAGTTATATGGAAATGTGAAAGAAAATATTAATTACTTTAAATAATTTTAAGTTAAGAATACTTAAAACAAGTAACGTTTGAAATATTATACAGCGTATTTACAGTCATTAATACCAATTTTGAAAATAACTTTTATAGATACAAAAACTTAAAAAATATATTCGAAATTACGTAATTTTTTCAGTTCTCTGAAAATTCTAAATTAATCTTATGCAAATGTAGCGATATCCTTCTGGCAAATGGCGGATCAACAGGAAGTTGTGGAATTTTGTATTCTTTAAAAACGGAGGTTAAAATACCCACTTTTACATTAACTCCGTGACATACAATGAAGAGTCTGATTTTTCTGTTCCATAGAACTATTAAATAATTACTGTGCAGAGCTGTTAAATTATTTTTTATCGTTACTTAGATGTTATTTATTAACACCTCACTGATAAATAAAAATCCAATAATAAAATTCATTTTCTCTCGGCTTTCACGTCAGGGATGCAACCCCCCCCCCCCAAGTTCAATGGCACAAATCGCCCCCCCCCCCCCCATTTTTCGCAACCCTCTTATGCTTTTTTTTATTTTATTATTATTTCTAAATATTATTTATTTTTCAGTTAAAACTATTTTTTTGCATAGTACTACTTTTTTAAAAATTCGAATTATACGCAGTATAGAATCGCTTTTTTTTCCTTGCAGACATTCCAATCGCACCCACAAGCACGCAAAAAATAAATAATTAAAAAACTAAATTTATGGATAATTTTGATTTAAAAAAAATCAGTAAATACATGTAATTTAAATTTAAAAAATTAAATCAATAAATAATTCAAATAGCCATTACCCCCCCCCCTCACCACCGTGGTCGCCCCCTGTTTCCCGTAACTGTTCAGTTGAGTGAAATAAGATGGTACTCTTCGATAATATCAAGTTCTATTTAATTTGTATATCAAAAAGTTAAATTTTAAAATTGTGCAGCCATGGGCGTAGCCAGGACTCACGTTTGGAGAGGGGAAAGCAGGAGCACCCAAAATAAGAGGTCACTGTGACCTCCCAAAAAGTCCAAAATTCTCTCAAGTAAAAGTTCCAATCTTTAATTTTACTCTGAGCAAAACTAATTCTTTTCTTTTTAAATCGCCAGACTTTATTTTAACACATCGGATTCTTATTACACTTTTTTTTACTACATTCAGTTGTTTTTGAAATTTTGAAGCATATGTGTACCAACATGTGACCAGAAAAAGTATAAAAAGAATAAATAGGCCAATTAGAAAAAGTTAGGAGGTCAGTGACTTCCCCCTGGCTTTGATCAAAAAGTGTGCAGTTGCCCCTCCCCTTCCCCCCCCTGTTGGCTACGTCCATGTGTGCAGCCAGAGAAATCTAGAACTAATTTTAAAAAGTGCTGATATGCGTTTTGTGTGTGAGTGTGCATATGTATACAGTTCAAAAAAATGTCAACTTTTGGTAATTCGAGGCAGCATAACTACTAGTTTTATAAATATGCCATTTATTTTTAAAAAAACTAAATAGCCGTGAAAGTTTTTCAATGTAATTATAGCTAAAAGATTTGAAGCTTATTTGTCAAAAACCTCATACAGATATGTTGCTATTTTTGCAATAAAATATGTACTTTTATACACACGCAATAATATAAGTAATAGGGGTGCGACAATAATATAAGTAATTTTGCAGCATGAAAAAAAACCTCTTATATTTGCATTTTATACCTTCGACAGCTGATATGCCAAACAATTGAAAATATCGCTCTTAGCAAAAGCCTGAGTCAGCATATCCATCTGGCACGGTTAGAAAAAGATTAGTCTCCGATCAAGTAAAATAAATTTTGCTAAATATAAGCATCTGCCACTGCTTAAAACGTTGTCAAAACATTCGCTAGTATAAGAAAAAATAAAGCAATATAAAAACTTTTCATTTACTTGCTGTTAGACGAGCTTTGATCATTTCGTTTATGTTTCACGTCATTATAAAAAGCTGCTCAGTTAGTGAACCAGAGTTTTTTTTAAAAGTGATGTTTAAAATGTATTTTTAGTTCATGAAATTGTTCATTTTATTATTGGATAATGTGTTAGATGAACAATGAACATGCTAGTTTAAATTTTACTGGATCATTGCTTGGTGTTTGTTCATTTGTTAATTTTTAATCGTTAAATAAAACGTTACATTTCTTGAAAAGTGATCCATAAAAGTACATTGAAATAATTCTTACATTTTGTGAAAGATCTTACTCTTTAAAGACTGTGCGGGACTAAGGGGGGGGGGTGCCCATGCCCCCCCCCCGCCCCCAAAGAAAGGTTTTCAACGCTCTTGCGCATTCTATTTTTCCCCTTTTTTATTTTATTTAAATTTTTTAATAGAATTTATTTATTTTTTAAAAATTATAACTATTATTTTTTATACATTATCAATTTTTTAAAAGTTCGAATTATGCGCAGAATAGAATCGCTTTCTTTCCCTTTTTCCAGACATTCCAAGCACACACACGCACACAAAAAACAATAGTGTTGGTTAGGGTAAGTGGGCCAACTTTTTAGAACAGTTCGTTTTTAAAGCCTTATACGGGCGATTCTCTGTAAACTGGTAATTGGCTGTCCGGACCAAGTATTTTAAAAATAATAAAGTGTAATTAAGTAATTATCGCTCTTAATACAAGAAAAGCATTAATACTTTGTGGGCCAATTGTATTTGGAGCGATAACAATTTAATTTTTTTTTCTAGAAATTATCTAAGCACCAAAAACACAGTCCCCTGGCTGTCCGAATCCCATAGTTTAACTGTTAAAGATAGTATTTCAAAAAACCTATTAACACTACATAAATTTGGCAATTAATATCTAAAAATAGAATAATGAAGCTATATTTTTCTTATGAAATAAAGTATAATTACGTATTTCTAAAACTTAAAATTGTCAAGTAAATTCTGTCCAGAGTTTTTTCGAACAGTCCCCTGCAACAAATTCAAAGCTGTAATACGAAAAATCTATAACTTTTGCAAATTCTTTTTGGCATGAAGTTTAAAGTAATCAGTGTGAATTTGACGAAATCGCCGTGAACGGTGTTGAAACGCCACTTTGTTTAGTTCGAGAGCCACATTTGTGCTGAAAGTATGCATCGTGATCGTTGCGAAAACAGTCCTCTGGGAAGTGATTTTATTAATGGCAATTAGTTTAAATATGAAACATATTAGTTATTATGTCCACGATTTCTGCCTAAATTTATAGGTAGTCTTGAAACTAATTATGTTCCAATAGTTTTGCAGATATTACGCTACAAAGGGCAAAAATACAGCTACCTAGCACAGTCCCCTGCCTAGTTATACTAGGCAGGGGAGTAACCCCCTATCATGATTTATCAGAAAAACATAAACTTCAATTGGCCCTCTTTCAAACCAAAGTAATAGATTCATTTTCTGAGCAATAGTATTATAATTATACGAACATTTCAAAAAACCATGAGAACCATGATTTCGAGTGAAGAATGACGAGTTTACAGAGAATCGCCCATACAAAAGTTTTAAAGCAAAACAGCTTAAATTTGTTGACTTATTTTATCTTGGACAGTATTAATAAACACAAGCTCAGCATTATTTCCTAAAAATATGCTTTGAATATTTTTAGCTATGGTATTCTTTACAAAATGACGTGGGTGGCCCACTTACCCACTGGGAAGGGGTAAGTAGGCCAACCCCCAGTTTCTATTTAAAGTGAGCATATCTAAAAAAGGGGGTAGCGGGTCCTACCTGATAATGTATGTAAAATTTTAGTAGGAAATATTTTTTTGTAAATGTATCCATTAACGAGATATCTACTTACATTTAAATGCGTATGACAAAGTTATAAAGCGGAATACTAAACCAATTGTCTGTGAAATTCATTACAAGCCGTTAGGCATATTTTTTGCTTTTACATATAAATTTACGTTATAAGATTAATTTTGGTAAAATAGAAAAAGAAATTATAGGTTGAAAAAAACCGGAAACACTTAATGGCAGCGTCTATTTGAAGTTTTCTGGGGGAGAAACATTATCATTTCATCCTCAGTTATAATTCTAACATCACCTACATCAAGCCAATAAAAAGCGTAGCTATATCTATTCTTCCTATCAAATTTTGCAGTATTTTTTCATTTGTTTCATGTTTTAAAACTGGATCTTCATGATACTTTATGGTTTTCTTTGATGCAAGTTTCACAAATACGTAGTAACCAGCTTTTGCAGTTTTTGTAGCTAAACCATCAATTTCTTCTAGATCTCCTTAAGAATCTTTCATTTCATCGTAGAAATTGCTCCATCAGAACTGCTTTTCATTTTGAAATCATCTTTATTATGAGGGGGCCCACTGACACCATAGCGAGGAGACCACTTACCCTAATAGAGAAAAACCACGGGGTAACTGGGGCCCCTCCCCTTAAACACTTATTAATAATACTTTGCATAAAATTTTTTATTGCAATGTGTACTTTAGGTTAAACTCTACAAGAAAACTTGATGAACATAGAACAAATAATAAAAACTAACCTTGCGACACTTCTCTGAAAAATGTTGATTGAACTCGCAAAAAAATTTTCTTTGGAAATTTTTTTGACGAATTATATGATCCAAAAAAAAGTTCCATGAAACCCAAATATATACAAAAGCAATCACTATGAGGCAATTTTAAATGATCAGTACAAAAAAGTATAAAAACCATATGCGCATTTCAGTTTTAAGGGGGTGGCCCACTTCCCTGAACCAACCCTAAATAATAAAATAACGAAATAAAAGAAATAATTTAAATTGAAGAAACAAATCGATTAATGACTAATTTTTAATAAAAAAACCATAAATTTTTTTTAAATAAATGAATAAATAATTTAAATAAATAAATTAGTTTAAAAATCACCTCCAAAAATTTTGATGACGCAACTTGCGCCATAATCCCCCCTCCCTGTGGGCACCCCTGACTGGCTGATTTGATAAATGATTCGTTGAAGTAATATGGTTGATTCTTTTTCACACCTATATTTGTTACTACATACATATTTATTGCCTTTATGCTAAAAATTATTTTTTTTGGTTGATACTGGTTTACAAAAAGTTCATTCAAACCTTTGGTCATCGGAATATTTCAGTCGAATCCTACTCAGTAACGTACATGGACCTAGTTGCGCAAGATTTATAAGTGTCTCCCCCACCCGCGTGGTAAAATAAACAATATTTTCCTTATGTAGTTTATAGCTGCTATTTTTTTCGATCGTGCGCCCTCAAACCTCTTGCACCCCCCTGCCCCGCGGCTGCAGGGGCGCTGTGTACGTTACTAGTCCTACTCTCTTTTTTTGACTGGGGGGGGGGGGGGGTACCAGTTATATATAATCAGTAGGGCGGATCGAAAAAATCGAAATTTCCCGAATCGTTTAGCGGTAGTGCGGAAAAGTTGTGTACTGCCATCACTAAGATGGGTGGGAAATCTTAGTTTTTGGTCAATATCTTCATCCGCCTCAAAGGACCTAAAGTTCCTAAAATTGGACAAAAAATGACTAAATTACAAAAAGTAATAAATAATACGAGATACAGTTTATAAGTTAGGGGTAGAGCTTAAAAGTTGCTCAAGGGAAACAACTTGAATCATGAAAAAAATTAGATTTATAGGTTAATATCTTCTGCCGCCTCATCGTCATCAAATTTTAGGAATTTTGACGCATTTTGGAGCTTTTCTGTATAACTGTTTACTGCTTGCATAATGCAGAATGCAAAATTTAAAATTAATTGAAATCACACTTACCTCATTTTATAAGATAATAAACTTTATTTTACCACTCAAAAATACAAATTTCAAATTATTATTGATTAAAATCATTTTTTGTCTCAAATGTTGGCATGAGTTTTCTGGATTCCAGTGTTGCTCTAATAAATCGATCTCTGTTCTGATAGCCGATTGTTTTCCTTGAGGCCTCAGTGACTAATTTTACAATTCGCTCAACGGCTTGCGGTGGGATGGAAATTAAAAAAAACCCAGTTGTCCATTGACTTACTGTCTTGTATCATCTTCAGAAGATCTCGAGAATTTGTCTCTGAGAACTGGAGGCGATGTCACATTACACGCTTGCCAGTCAATGAGATCTATAGTCGGTAGCTTCAAAGTTAACAGCAGGAATTCAGAATTGTCGAAAATTGTTTCCCTCTGAGCTAATTTTTCTTGCCTTTTTAATTCGCCGAGCTGCAAGAGCTCTAATTTGGACTCTCTCATCTGTTAACATGGCTATAAGAAGATTTTCTGCAGCCGCAAAGTAAGCATTGCGAGAAATAACTAGATCGATTACGTACCGGGAGGAGCTGATGAAATGCCACAGGTGTCTAGCTCCGTCTTTTATAGAATGGTAAATTTTAATTCGGAACCATAATGGTACGTCTACTCTTAAAATGAACACAACCAAAGTTTCGACTGCTTTTCTTACAAATTCAACCAAAGTTAGCAGCTCATTTGATGAGTCTGATGTAGATATATATAATCTCAGAATTCTATTGGCAGTTGTTAGCCATCGGGCCAAGTTTAACGTTCTCGGTTCCCGATTAGCTAGAACTGTGGAACAAACGACAGAACTAATGGCTGTGCAAATGTCTAACAGGTATTTCTGGTCTGAACTGAGAGTGGTGGGATCAATGCTTGGCAACTCACATTCAATACTATTAAAAGCAACTATTGGAAGCTTTTCACAATCTTTGAGGTTTCGTCCAATGTCTCCGGTGTAAGATGTAGATCCAGTTGACTTGCCGACTATGAACTCAAATAGATGTCGGAGTGGCAACTCATTAAAATGATGCAAGCAGATAATCCATTGGACTGGGTTTCGAAGTTTCAATTCAACTCGGCGAATTACACCATTAAATGCGCCAGTGTTCACTACAGTACCGTCACATCCAAGAACAACAAGGCTGCTAAAATCATCCAATAACGCAGTTGTTGCATACTCGAAAATGCTACTAGAAATGTCATAACTGGAACCATTTTTAGATGTAACGTGTCCCATGTACGTAGAACCCGGTTCCGATACAATGGAGTAATGCGCTTCTACAATTGTTCTTTGGAACTCTTTGCCCTCAAGGGTTTCTGACATTAAAGTTTTGTCATGTCGATGCCGTCCATCGAAATAAAGGACAGATAATCTGTAACAATTTTAATTTGATTTTGAGGCCAAAGTTTTTCAAATTCTAGATTTTTCCCTCAGTATTTTATTTTTGTCTGTGACTAGGCTCGTATTTGATTCCGATATTAATCCCAAATCTTGCATAACACTCGACGCAATAGCAGCCGTGGCTCTGTTCGATACACTATATCTTTGATTGACAAGAACGGTATTATTAAGTTTTAAACGCATTTGAGCTCGCCTTGTGGACGCGTGTTTGGTGTCCATCCTGTCTTCCTCTTCCTCCGTCTCCACCTCCATCTCATCTTCTGCTTCATTTTCACTTGCATTCTTTACTAAGTAGCTTGAAGGAGAAGAATATGCTTGTTTATTATATCTATTAGTATTCTTTCGCATTTGGCGTTTATGGAGCTGCTTTGTTTCTGGAACATCAATATGTCCAATGTACATTTTTCTTTCTGTTCTTTGGTCAATAAGAAACGCCTGCTTTGTTGCAGGAACTTTCTTTTCTTTCGGACAGATACACTCTTTAAAAGTTGCGCATTTGCAGGCAGATATGTCGAATAGTTTTTTGCTTCTATTTTTAAGTTTTGGCAGAACGCCAAAATTAGTTTGCTTTCATTGTGCAATGTGCCAGCAGTGAACAGTTTTTAAGAAAAGCTCCAAAATGCGTCAAAATTTCCCAAGTATGATGCCGATGAGGCGGCAGAAGATATTAACTTATAAGTCTAATTTTTTTTATGCTTCAAATTGTTTCCATTGAGCAACTTTTAAGCTTGACTCCTAATTTATAAACTATATCTGGTATTATTTATTATTTTTTGTAATTTAGCCATTTTTTGTCCAATTTTCGGAACTTTAGGTCCTTTGAGGCGGATGAAGATATTGACCAAAAACTTTAAGATTTCTCACCCATCTTAGTGATGGCAGTACACAACTTTTCCGCACTACCGCTAAACGATTCGGGAAATTTCGATTTTTTCGATCCGCCCTAATAATCAGTGCTGTAGCAGAAGAATATATTTAAAAGTATGCACCTTTTCATTCAGTAGATGTCATAGTCTACCAATTTTTGTTAAACCAAAAATGCTTAGTTTGGAATAGTTTTATGACCAAAATTCAAAAAATAACTTCATTGACTTTAATCTTTTAAAAGGTGATTTCAAACTAATCAACGCAAAATTTTGTGATTGAATGTAAAAAAGGCATTTTTAATGACTTTAAAAATAGTTTTCAAATTGTAACTTCAAAATTATTCAATTAGCTGTGTACAACCCTCCCGACATGCAATACACCGCAAACTCGGCTATTTCGATCCGTGGACTGCAGTTTCGTGCTTATGTCGATGGATCGTATGCAGTCCATGGATCGAAATAGCGGAGTTGGCAGTGTGTTGCATGTTCCTGCCTTAGCCCTTGCTCAGGGGCGGTTACTCAGTGCTTTATACCTGCTGACATATTTTTTCATTTTGTTTATTTTGATTATTATGTTGGCAAGCCTGATGTAAAAAAAAAACATAGTAAATTTAAGCATTTTTTTGCCGAAATAGGAAAAATAGATCTTTTATTCACGGGTATCGACTGTAATTGGATTTATTTTCAGTGATTATATCTCTAAATATGATACTACCAGACACGTGCGAAGCTTTGGCACATGTCAGAAGGAATATAAAAAACAGTTTTTTAAAGTAATTTTCGAGTAATAGCAAAAATGTGAATTGTTTCTTCATAAAAATCCTTAAAATCGTCTTTTGAAGGTTAGTGTTACTAAAATTATAGTTACTAGCCCCCCCCCCCCCACGCAGTGTGATGCGCAGTAAAAAACGCAACCACAAAAGAGCATAGAGAAGGATATATTAGAGCAAGACGTCTTAAAATGGTTGTTTTTTCGTTGTTGGTAGCTCTTGGACTAAGACAAAAATCATAAAACTTGACCGATGAGAGTCCTTGTCAGCCTAGTCCGAAATTGAGGTTCCGGGCCTTGTGGGGGGTCCGTCTCAGAATTTGAGAATAACCAACTCGCCATTATTTTGTTTCCAAGTAGATAATAAGTTTCATAAAAGTTTAGACTTTTTGTTCTATTCTAGTTAATTAATAATTCCTAATTTCTTTTGTTCACAGGAATCTGTCAGTATGGCGTCACAAACATGTTTAAATTTTTTTGCGGATTGTGAAAAAGATTTTTATCGTAGCTTCTTCATCTGGACTGTTTATTACTTCGTCTGGACTATTTCCACCAAGTGCTGAGTGTTAAGACTGGACTTTTTATCTTTGAGAACTTGTGGTTTCAAGAGCACCATCATCGCTAATTGGGGTGTCGTGAGTAGATGTTACTTTATTTAAAGGTCTTGGTCTAAAATAATGAGACAAATATAGAAAGTTGTTCATTTTCAGAGTTCCCGAGCTTGAATTGATAATGGGTTATCTGAGAAATTTCCTTAACTGATTTAATGTTTTAGTATACTAGTGGCTGCTGCTCTGCTTTCCGCTATTTACTCCCTCCCCCTCCTGCCCAGAGATGCAAATAGTCCCCTTTGGGACTAGAACTTTGTCAGCTTTTGCTGACCTTGCCACATTAAAACGATAATTGTCCAAAATTTGGAAATCATTCCAACATTTCAAGTGTTGAAATTTCTAACACTGGACCCCTACTAACTTCCAATGATTTTGTAAAATAAATGCCAAAGAGTATGCAACAAATTTGTATAACAATGATAAGTCAGTATTCTAATTTAAGGCAAACTATTGCATTTGACCTATTTTAGCTTTCGCTTGGAATTTTAACCATAAATCTTGAAATTCAACCCCACTTAACGTTATTACGTTTCAATTATTTCATTGGCTGCTGCTATACCATCATTCGATTTTTCATAATATACTAAGATTTGGAGATTATTTTTAAAAAGAAAAGGCACCAACCTTTCTCAATTACTTCGCCAAAATTAATATTCCAAAATTCAAGTTTTCGAAGAAACAGGAAATTTGACTCAGTTACATTTATGAAACTAGTACATCAATTTTATTTTTAACATTTTAAAGAATTTTTCCTCAGTGCCTCTATTCAGCAGGTATGCAGTTTTACCCCTATTTCAGAAACTGGTATTTCACGTCCTTGTATTATTTGAAAGATGTACCTTGTCTCAGTTTTCCACCAAGACCTTTAGCCCACCTCTTGGGCACTTAATAAAGTCAAGGCTGTTACTGTGATGAATTGAAATACTGTTATTGATAGAACTGATGAATTGAATTTATATTGAACTGAAAAATAGTATTAAATGTCGGTTTGTAACAGCCTTAGTAAAATCTTTAGACATTGCTATTCATAGGACAAATGAAAAAAATGCCATTTGATAACGTGAACTTTTGCAAAGCTACTGGTGGAGTTCTATGCTAGCATCTGTTTAAAGATTTTTACTTTTTGTGATTTTCTTTCTGTGCCTAAATGCGATGAAATTGATATTTTACTGTGTTTCCATTTCTTGTGTTGTATTATAGATTATGCTTTTATTTGAAGTGGTGTATTGTTTTTTATTTCATGTGTTGTATTTATTCTTGGGCTGTGGTGGAGGTTTACAATTCCTAAGTTTTTAATAATTTTCATTGCTTTGCAAATGCTTTTTTTTTTGAAATGATGTGAATTGACTGATGTAAATATTTTTTAATAGTGTTAATTGAAAGTAATTTGAAAGACTACTTTTTATGAGTCTTTGAAAATTGATATGAGTTTTGAAAAATTATTTCTGTTTATTATTTTTAGGATATAATATATGCAGCGTTAATATAATCAATTTGATGAATATAAATTAAGCTGCAGAAAAAGTTAAAAATAAATTAATTTGTAAACTAATACTAGCATATGATAAATAATGTTAAAAATTTAAAAAAAAATTAAGTTGAATTATTTTAGAGGATGTGAAATAAGAAATATCTTGAAGCTTGCTGCGAGCAGTTATGATATGAGAATTTTCAGTTTTATTTCGTGCATAACGTGTTTTCAGGGTTGAAGAGAAGCCACGTGAGCAGTCAAGACTGGAGCTAGGCATCAGGTATAAGAATTTTAGATGTAGTACCACACACTAGGACCACACATTGGGCATATCCACGCACAGATACAAGCTTAGTTAGATTTCTTTAGGTTTGTTTTACAGGTTGTATGGACTGGCGGCAATGACCCGTGGCTTCACAGGTGTGTGGTAAGATCATTTTTATTGGTCGAGTTTGAGAGATGAATTTTAAAAGAATAAAGCAAATGTTTCAAATTTATTTATTTTTACTTTTTACATTTTTTTTTCTTCTTCGAATTAGATTATTTGGCCTTACGCGAAAATCTTGCAAACACGTCCTGTTACGCAAAGCAATGAAGAGTTGGAATAATTTTGAAAAATATTTGAAAAGAATTAAAGGGATTTTAAACCTTACCATGACCCGACAGGTTAATGGACTGGCATGAGAGACCGCGAAGGCAAATTAAGGTTTCTGTATTTTAAAAGTAAAATTAAAATCTCGTTAAAAAAGCTTCAAATTTGAGCATCAGTTTTCCGGTATCGCGAAGGCAAATTAACTTTTTCATTTGAACGTCAATTTCTTGGCAATTGTGGTAGATTTGGTCAGTCCAATAACTTGACATATATTTTTATCTTTCAGGAAATTTTAAAGTTAGTACCACACACTAGGCCCATACACTAAACACACACATGCACAGATACATGCACAGTTTGCGGTATTTCTTCAGAGGCCGTGCTTTTACTGCCGTGGACGCTAGTTTAAGCACGTGGTCACTTAAGTTTGTACTATTTCTTCAGAGTACGTATTTTTACTGCGGTGGAAGCTAGTTTGAGTACGTGCTCACGTCAGTCGTTTGTGGTATTTTTGCAGGTCACGTACTTTCACCTGCCGTGGAAGCTAGTTTGAGTACGTGCTCTCTTCGTCTTGACGCTATTGGGATTTTGTGAGCCTTGGTGGGGGCACCAAGCACTGTATAAGACTTCTAATTGAACTTGCGCATTATTGTAGCCGAATCCGGCTGATTAAAGTTCTGTTGTTGTAAAAGTGATATTCCGTCCTTAATAGTGATTTGGTGATTGTGAGAAGTGAACTTTTCGTTAGTTCAGTTCAATTTAAAGCTAAAATCTTCCCTGTCCGATATACTAATTTGGTTCGCGCTTTTAAAGTGCTAATTTGGTTTCTTGTTAATGCGAAAGAGTGAATTAAAAGGATTAAGGTTTCTGTATGGTTTTTAATATTTTGCGTACGTCCCGAACTTATTGCCCGATAATGTTTTTTTAAAATAAAGTTCGTGTTTTTGCGCATTAATCTTCTCAAAGTTTTTTGTTTCAGTTTTTATTGAAGTATTCTGCTGAACCTCAGTTAACTTATCCAGTTTATGATTAAGTAATTATGCTCTATTTTATGACATGGACTCCACAAGAAATAACAAATAAAACTGCTTTTCCTTTTACAGGTGCTTCATCCAGCGAAGAAAAGGACCAGAACGGATAGTAGGATACAATTAGTTTTCATAAGACTGGAGTGCAATTGCTTTGTACTTTTGAATCTTACTGTTTCATTTTGATCATCGGGCCTTCCATTATCAACCTACTGCGCTTAGACCAGATGGTCCAATACCAAATTAAGGATTTTCTTCTGCTGTTTTTTATTTTCGAGTCTTATGCGCCAGATGATTTCTTGGAGATCAAATAGGTTGATATCCAAAGATTCCAACTTTCCCTGGGTCTTTCCATAGAGTAACAATAAAACTAGAGCGCGTCTTAGAGCATTTTACTCTCAGCCGAGCAGTCAAATTTAGAAAAGAGTGTGCTTCAACATAATTTAACGATAAAGATGCCATTTTCTATTCTAATATAACTCTTTTATTTCCCTCTTTTGGTTAGCGTTCTTTTTTTTTTGCAACGAGAAAAAGTTTTTCATATTTGTCTTTCTAAGAGTTTCTTAGCAATATGTTCGTTTAACTTGACCGTTCTTGTGGCCTAAGGACTTCTCTAATGCCATCGGGTTGCTATTCTCAGATTCTGGTTGCTTATTGAATTCGTTGAAGTTTTGTTTCTCAAATAGGCGGTATTATTATCAACGAGTTGTGGTATGTACGGGGGACCCTGGAGTGTGTGAAATGTGAAGGTTGTTTCATCAGCCTGAGAGGATATTTGGAGCACATAAACGAGTGTCTCCCACCGAAATGAAATGGGAAACTACTAAATATTTCATTCTTTATTTGACTGGAAATAGAACGAGAAAAGTCCTCTCCCCAGGTTATGAAAAATGCAGCTTATAAGGATATGTCTTATGAGAAATTTCGAACTGAGTTTCAAACCATATCAGGAAGGGATCCTGTCTTGCAATAGTTCTTCACTCAGTGTGTTTTGCAATGACCAGGCAAATGCACTCTCTAAACTATGTTGTAGTTTTAGCTCACCTGACTTACTATATGACCCTCCTTACTCAGGCAACGACGATCTGATCAGTAAAGGCGGATTCAGATTGCGAGCGACGCGAACGAACGAAGCGTTTTTCGCTAGCTGGTCAAAAATTCCGATCATTCATACTAGATGCGGGCGAAAGTCACGTGATGGTATTCACCCACTAAGTCTAAAGAGCGCCCAACTCGCGAGAGCCAATGAAATCGAAAAGCGCGATTCACATAGCGAGCGAAACGCGTTCGCGAGGCGAACTTTTCCCCTCGAAACAGGTTTTCGGAATGCGTTCCCATGACAACGCGGCGAATATTCGCCTGTCGCGAGCGATCTAGCATGCTAGATATTTTCGCGTGCGAAAGGCGAACGAAATTTGGCAACGAGAGCGACAGCCAGTTAGAGGGAAGGCGCCATCTTTGCTCTGTTTTGACCGCGTGGACATTCGATTTCATTGGCTCTCGCAAGTTGGGCGCACTTTATCCTTAGTGGGTGAATACCATCACGTGACTTTCGCCCGCATCTAGTATTAATGATCGGAATTTTTGACCAGCGAGCGAAAAACGCTTCGTTCGTTCGCGTCGCTCGCAATCTGAATCGGCCTTAAGACGTTGGTCTTGTAATTAGAGATAGTTTGTCTAGCCATTGATCCTCCATTGTCGCTAATGGTGTCTGGTGATCGTTAAACTTGTCATGGATGAAGCATAAATTATTGTTTTTGCGTAATGCATGCATTACATTACGATGCCATGCACAAAGCATTAATAACTATTTGCTAGTTTATTTTAGTGCACTAGTCGACGCCAAAACAGGATGTTCCTCAGCCTATCACTTGCTAAAGAAATGCTCTATGTAGCGTGAGTATGCGAAAGTCTCTTGGACTGGATCCTTTGCTCCTGCAGTCAAGACAAAGGCATTTTCATTGGCTCACTCCTTTCTGGAAATTCGACATAGATGTGGACCTCCATATCCTCAGCTTTGTTATCGGTTGGCGAAGTATAATTCATTATTTTTGCGTAATGTATGCATTACTTTATGATGCCATGCACAAAGCAGTAGTAATTATTTTCTAGTTTATTTTAGGGCACTAGTTGTCGCCAAAAGAGGATGTTCCTCAGCCCTCAGCCTATCATTTGCTGAAGAAATGCTCGATAAAGCGTGAGTATGCGAAAGTCTCTTGGACGGGATCCTTTGCTCCTGCAGTCAAGACAAAGGCACTATCATTGGCTTACTCCTTGCTGGAAATTCGACATAGATCTGGACCTCCATCAAAGGCCCTTTCTCCTTAAAATTTCTAAGTACTTCCGAACTGTCTCAACAGATGTGCTTAATATTCTTACCGGTATACCTCCTCTCCATATCCAATTGAAGCACTCTGCTATCGCTTACAAAACTAAAAAACTCCGCATTAACTCAGAGATCAACGACCACATCCTTCAAACCGAAGATTAAGAATTTACTTGTAGGTACCAACATAGCTATAACACCAATTTTCACCAATTCATCCTGCCTCTCACTATCACAGAATCAAATGATGATCGTACTATCAATATTTATACAGACGGCTCTAAAACCGATGCCGGTACAGCGTGTGCTTTCGTCGCCTTAAAGGAAACGGACGTTTTATTTTCTAACTCCAAGACTCTTCGCCCCAACAACTCAGTATTTCAGGCCGAAATCCAAGCTATCCATCTTGCTACTGATTGGATCCAAGTTATATACGTTGAAAATAATTTTGCTAACCTTAAATTCCACATCAGGCGGTCTGATAGCTTATCTGCGATCAAAGCCCTTCCTCAACCATGAACCCATTTCCCCTTCAATTTTCCAACTCCAATCTAAGCTTATTAATCTCCGCCACATAGTCACCATTTCATAGATAAAGGGCCACTCCAATAATACCGGAAATGATTTTGCAGATCAACTTGCCAAGGAAGCAACAATCTACCGTCAATCTCATAACTTCGTTCCCAATTGGCCAATTCAGAAAAGACTTAAATGCTTTTCTACTCCAAGACTGGCAGTCTTACTGGAACCTTTCAACCAAAGGTCGCTGGACCCATGACATTTTCAAGACGGTATCCTTCTCCAGACTCCATAGTTCTTCCATAAGCCAACTAATCACCAACCATGGGCTCACTCATTCCTACTTCTACAAACGAACTCTCCTCAGCTCTCCCAACTGCATTTGTGGTGAATTTGGGGATTTTGAACACTTCTTCTTCCACTGCAGGTTCACGTCGGCGTTTCATATAGTGCTTTCTGACAATCTAAGAGCAAAATGGAAAAGTTTTCTTTTAGTCGACAAGAAGGCCTACAAAAACGCATTATCCCTAATTGAATTTCTTTTCAAAAACAAGCACCTTTTTTTTCCAGATTTACCATAGGGCCTGGACTTCCTTATCACCTTGTTCCCATCGTTTATTCCCTTGTTTGTTTTCATTTTTATTCTATGTTAATTTATATATCCAAGACTATTCAAAATTATGTAACCTACTCCATGTGATTCTTTATGTATTTTTATTTTTTAATTTTAAATAAACACGTACGTCATACAGGGCAAACCAAACCGAGAAGATCTTGCAATCATTCGGGCCCTGAATGATGGCGCTTAACCTCAGCTTTATTATCGGTTGGAGAAGTATAATTCATTATTTTTGCGTTATGTATGCAATACTTTATGATGCCATGCACAAAGCAGTAGTAATTATTTTCTAGTTTATTTTAGGGCACTAGTTGTCGCCAAAAGAGGATGTTCCTCAGCCTATCATTTGCTAAAGAAATGCTCGATGAAGCGTGAGTATGCGATAGTCTCTTGGACTGGATCCTTTGCTCCTGCAGTCAAGACAAAGGCACTTTCATTGGCTTACTCCTTGCTGGAAATTCGACATAGATGTGGACCTCCATATCCTCAGCTTTGTTATCGGTTGGCGAAGTATAATTCATTATTTTTGCGTAATGTATGCATTACTTTATGATGCCATGCACAAAGCAGTAGTAATTATTTTCTAGTTTATTTTAGGGCACTAGTGGTCGCCAAAAGAGGATGTCCCTCAGCCTATTACTTGCTAAAGAAATGCTCGATGTAGCTTAAGTATGCGATAGTCTCTTGGACTGGATTCTTTGCTCCTGCAGTCAAGACAAAGGCACTTTCATTGGCTTACTCCTTTCTGAAAATTCGACATAGATATGGACCTCTGTCTATATCCTCAACTTTGTTATCGGTTGGATAAGTATAATTCATTATTTCAGCGCAATGTATGCCTTACTTTATCATACCATACACAAGCAATAATAATTATTTTCTAGTTTATTTTAGGGCACTAAGGCAAAACAATGTTCCCGAACCTGTTATATGCTAAAGAAATGCTCAATGCTGCGTAAGTACGCGAAACCGGCTAGAACTGTATCCTTTGTCCTTCCAGTCAAGTCAAAATCTTGACCAAAAAATGCTCCAATTGCATTGCACTTACTCCTTTTGGACTTAATATTTAGAATCCTGGTTTGAATGCCGTGCGAAAATTCTAGTACGTTGTCTTTTCGTGATTCCTTTTAAGATTTACTTGTGTTATTATGTAAAAATGCCCCATGAGATACAAAATAGATTTTTGACTAATTGGCTCTTGTTTTGACAAAAAATGCTTAAATTGTATTATTCCTAATGGTATTTATAATCAGAATCTTGGTATGAGTTTTTGGACAAAAATTAGTTGTCTTAACATGATTCCTTTCCAGATTTACTAATGCTATTTTCTTGGGTAAAAATACCTCATGAGATACAAAATATATTTTTGACTTATTGGTTCTTGTTTTGACCAAATATGCTTAAATTGTGTTATATTCCTTATGCTATTTATGTTTAGAATCTTGGTATGAATTTTGTGTAAAAACTGGTTGTCTTAACCTGATTCCTTTCCAGATTTACTATTGCTATTGTCTTGCGTAAAAATGCCCCATGAGATACAAAATAGATTTTTGACTAATTGGTTCTTGTTTTGACAAAACCGCTTAATTTGTATTATTCCTAATGGTATTTATAATCAGAATCTTGGTATGAATGTTGTGCGAAAAATCTAGTACGTTGCCTTAACATGATTCCTTTCCAGATTTACTTATGTCTTGTGTAAAAATGACCCATGAGATACAAAATATATTTCTGACTAAACAAAAAAAATGCTTCAGTTAGATTGTAGTACTCCTTGTGGTCTTCATGTTTTGAATCTTGGTATGAATTTTGTGCGAAAGCTCTAGTTGTCTTAACATGATTCCTTTCCAGATTACTAATGCTATTGTCTTGCTTAAAAATGCGCTATAAGATAAATAGATTTTTGACTACTTAGTACTTGTTTTGACAAAAAATGCTTTAATTGCATTGGCTTTATGGGCTTTATGTTTAGAATATTGGGATAAATTTGTGCAAAAATTAGTTGTTTCAACATGATTCCTTTCCAGATTTACTAATGCTATTGTCTTGTGTAAAAATGCCCCATGAGATACAAAATAGATTTTTGACTAATTGGTTCTTGTTTTGACAAAAATGCTTAAATTGTATTATATTCCTTGTGGTATTTATGTATAGAATCTTGGTGTGATTTTTTTGCGAAAAATCTTGTACGTTCTTTCAATACGATTCCTTTCCAGATTCACTGTTGCTATTGTCTTGCATAAAAATTCTCCATGAAATACAAAATAGATTTTTGACTAATTGGTTCTTGTTTTAACAAAAATGCTTTAATTGTATTTTATTCCTTATTGTATTTATGTTTAGAATTTTGGTATGATTTTTTTTGCGAAAAATCTTGTACATTGTTTCAACATGATTCCTTTCCAGATTTACTAATACTAATATGATTTTTGACTAATTGGTTCTTGTTTTGACCAAATATGCTTAAATTGTATTATATTATTCTTTTATGGTATTTATGTTTAGAATCTTGGTATGAATTTTGTGCAAAAACTGGTTGTCTTAACATGATTCCTTTCCAAATTTACTATTGCTATTGTCTTGCGTAAAAATTCTCCATGAGATAAAAAATAGATTTTTAACTAATTGGTTCTTGTTTTGACAAAAAATGCTTTAATTGCATTGTACTCCCTATGGTCTAAATGTATAGAATCTTGGTATGAATTTTGTGCAAAAACTGGTTGTCTTAACATGATTCCTTTCCAGATTTACTATTGCTATTGTCTTGCGTAAAAATGCCCCATGAGATACAAAATAGATTATTGACTAATTGGTTCTTGTTTTGACAAAAAATGCTTAAATTGTATTATTCCTAATGGTGTTTATAATCAGAATCTTGATATGAATGCTGTGCGAAAAATCTAGTACGTTGTGTTAACATGATTCCTTTCCAGATTTACTTATGTCTTGTGTAAAAAAGACCCATGAGATACAAAATATATTTCTGAATAATAGTTCTTGTTTTAAAAAAAAATGCTTCAATTGGACTGTACTCCTTGTGATCCTTATGTTTAGAATCTTGGTATGAATTTTGTGCAAAAACTGGTTGTCTTAACATGATTCCTTTCTAGATTTACTATTGCTATTGTCTTGCGTAAAAATTCTCCATGAAATACAAAATAGATTTTTGACTAATTGGTTCTTGTTTTGACAAAAATGCTTAAATTGTATTATATTCCTTGTGGTATTTATGTATAGAATCTTGGTGTGATTTTTTTGCGAAAAATCTTGTACGTTTTTTCAATACGATTCCTTTCCAGATTCACTGTTGCTATTGTCTTGCATAAAAATTCTCCATGAAATACAAAATAGATTTTTGACTAATTGGTTCTTGTTTTAACAAAAATGCTTTAATTATATTATATTCCTTATTGTATTTATGTTTAGAATTTTGGTATGATTTTTTTTCGAAAAATCTTGTACATTGTTTCAACATGATTCCTTTCCAGATTTACTAATGCTATTGTCTTACGTAAAAATTCCCCATGAAATACAAAATAGATTTTTGACTAATTTGGTTCTTGTTTTGACCAAATATGCTTAAATTGTATTATATTATTCTTTATGGTATTTATGTTTAGAATCTTGGTATGAATTTTGTGCAAAAACTGGTTGTCTTAGCATGATTCCTTTCCAAATTTACTATTGCTATTGTCTTGCGTAAAAATTCTCCATGAGATAAAAAATAGATTTTTGACTAATTGTTTCTTATTTTGACAAAAAATGCTAAAATTGTTTTATATTCCTTACGGTATTTATGTTTAGAATCTTGGCATGATTTTTTTGCGAAAAATCTTGTACGTTCTTTCAATACGATTCCTTTCCAGATTTACTGTTGCTATTGTCTTGCATAAAAATTCCCCATGAAATACAAAATACATTTTTAACTAATTGGTTCTTGTTTTGACAAAAAATGCTTTAATTGCATTGTACTCCCTATGGTCTAAATGTATAGAATCTTGGTATGAATTTTGTGCAAAAACTGGTTGTCTTAACATGATTCCTTTCTAGATTTACTATTGCTATTGTCTTGCGTAAAAATTCTCAATGAAATACAAAATAGATTTTTGACTAATTGGTTCTTGTTTTGACAAAAGATGCTTAAATTGTATTATATTCCTCATTGTATTTGTGTTTAGAATTTTGGTATGATTTTTTTGCGAAAAATCTTGTACGTTGTTTTAATATGATTCCTTTCCAGATTTACTAATGCTATTGTCTTACGTAAAAATTCCCCATGAAATACAAAATAGATTTTTGACTAATTGGTTCTTGTTTTGACAAAAGATGCTTAAATTGTATTATATTCCTCATTTTATTTATGTTCAGAACCTTGGTATGAACTTTGTGCAAAAACTGGTTGTCTTAACATGATTCCTTTCCAGATTTACTAATGCTATTGTCTTGCGTAAAAATGCCCCATGAGATACAAAATAGATTTTTGACTAATTGGTTCTTGTTTTTACCAAATAAGCTTAAATTGTATTATATTCCTTATGGTATTTCTGTTTGGAATCTTGGTAGAATTTTGTGCAAAAACTGGTTGTATTAACGTGATTCCTTTCCAGATTTACAATTGCTATTGTCTTGCGTAAATATTCCCCATGAGATATATAATGAATTTTTGACTAATTGGTTCTTGTTTTGACTAAAAATGCTTCAATTGTATTGTACTCTCTATGGTTTTTATGTTTAGAATCTTGGTATAAATTTTGTGCAAAAAATCTAGTACGTTGTCTTAACATGATTCCTTTCCAGATATACTTATTCTATTTGATTGCGTAAAATGCCAAATGAGATACAAAATGGTTTTTTGGCAAATTGGTTCTTTTTTTGTCAATTTTTTTGAGATGGGAGTAGAAATTTTTATTTATTCAACAAAACTGAATACCTAATATAACAGTAAGTGTTAATGTTATTAGGCAAGAGAAACAGGTAAGAAATTACTCACGTTAAAAAAATTTCAACATTAGCTTTTACCTCTTAAAAGACTACTTGCAAAATGTCGAGAAATAAAAACATAGACTGCTAATTTATGTTTTGTGAATAATTCATTTGTTTTTCTTGCATATTAATTAGTAGTTCTTAACAATTAATAAATGCTTTTTTTCACAGCAAGCCTACAGTAACCTTTTGCCTTCGGATAAAATGCATGTCAGCAGGGAGGTAATAGCTGTTACTCCTTTAAAACCTGTTTCCCTATTTTTTACTTTTTAATACAGGGCAACGCTTGGAATTTCACGTTATTTGCCAATAACTTGGCAAACTTCAAGTCTTAGCCACGTTTTGAAAGTTTTGGTCAAAGATTAATGATAACTAAGTTTAATGTTTCCCGGCTAACAGTAAATAGATTTCTCTCATCGGAAATTTCGGAATTTTCCAAACTTTTAGTCTAAGAGCTAGCAACGTCAAAACCTTTTTTTCGTGGGTGGGTTTGGCGTGGAATTGCCCGAAAATGACTTAAAAACCACTTTCCCAGTACAAGTGTGATATGCAGTAAAAGACCTCTCTCGGCCGCTAGATGCCCCACATGCTGCTAGAAGAGCATAGGGAAATAAGTATTAAAGAACCAGACGTCTTAAAATTGTTTTTTCAACGTTTGCTAGCTCTTGGCTTGGACTATTGTTTAAAGACTCCTTATTATTTACTCCATTTTTGTATTTTTCAGGATTATGGTTATTTTTCGCTTCTGTTGCTTCTTCGACAAGCCATGAAACGACCAGCTTCTGCAGGCATGATTGATAAAACAAAGAATGAAGTGACTTTCCCGACGGCTGCGAATTCGGGTACGAGCCACATAGACGGGATTGGAAGAAGTTAACGGACTAAATACTTTAGTTTTCGAAAAAAAGTTGTTTGAAAAACTGATTTGTAAAAAATTTGTTTCTAAGGTTGCCATTAGTTTGGCAAAATGTGATCTGTACTTGTCACACTGACATTGATTTGAAATAAAAGTTGTGAAATGCATTTGTTTTAATATAATTTTTTGTTAATTCTGACTCTGATGTCATGAAACGTCAAATTTACTACTACTACAGGAATGGGAAGCAAGAATATAAGGGAAAAAGCTTTGATATTGCTAACTTTAATAGAGGAACTTGTATTCAAACTTTTAAAAGTCCAAAAGAATTACATGCTTTACAAATTAATTTCAAAGTTGAATTATTAACTTTGTTGACTACTAACTTCGTAATTGAAGAATTCGGTGAAACAAGGTAACAGCTCCTCTTTTAAACTTTCAGAATCGCAAGAAAAGTTTCAAAATTACAGTGAACTCTCACTTATACACCGCCTCATTTATGCGCCTTTTTCACTTATACGACGCTTTTCAGTGGTCCCTCCCAGCACATTCCATAGTAAAAATGATAATTTTATTCGTTTATGCGTCACTCTAAAGATAAATATTTCACTTATGCACCGAATTTTTCGAAAAATGTAAACAGATTAATTTATTTTCTTGAAAAGTGAGCATGTTTCTTCACTCTCCTCTTTAATTCTTCTCTTTTATTGCTCATGGAAGGCATTTTTTCCACATGAACTAAAGTTCGGAGAGGGACAATTATCTATTATGGATCGTTTTAAAAAGGACCAGTTTGTGATTAGGTATGCTACAATTTTTGTTTTCTCCTTATCATTGCAATTTGGTTTCAGTAGTTGCCAAACTGTAGTAATATGACCATTTTCTATAGAAACAATCTTATTCATGCTCTCATTAGAACTTATGTTGCATTTTAGACTTTTAAATAGGCTTGTTCACTTGTGCGTCTCTCTCACTTATGCGCCTTTTTCTGTTGGTCCCTTGGGCCGGCGCATAAGGGAAAGTTCCCTGTAATATTTAAAACTGATTTTGTCTTTATTTTTGATCGACTAGAATTTGCCCCGTTGAAACAAATTTCAACGACATTGTAGTTGTCTGTGTGCAATTATGTGGGTCATTCCAAGTTTAATTGCAGATTTCCAACTTTTTTTCGTCAAATTTCGTTTTTTTTTCTTTTACCAGAATTACTATTTTATATTACTTTATAAGGTTTCACCTTTAAGAAATAGGCAACAGCAGAACTTAATGTTTAGAAGTTAAATCTGAAACCATGTTCAGGGCTAGGAATTGTCCTTAAATTCCTAAAATTTTGCACTTTGTCCGAAAAATCCAAAAAATTTTATTCATTTACTTGAATAGGGGAATGTGGGGCAAAGTGAAATACTAAAATATTTTCAGTTTTCAGCGCCACCTATTTAGCAATATTTTAACAAAATTCCTAACATATGCTGATTCCTGTCAAAAAATAAGTGCTCCAAGATCAACGAATAAAACTATACAAGTTATTTTCAAAATGTGTTGTTACCTTTATTGTAATATTTGTGGTTTTTCAAATATTTCTTGTTATTATAAAATGATAAAATTTTTGTAATTATCATATGAACTATTAATTGAGATCTTATGATGTCCAGTGCAGTCATCATTCAGTATATAATGGGCATTTTTAGATTTTAAATGTTCAGTGTAATTCGTCAAGGTCACGCGGGGTAAAGTGGGTGGGGCAAAGTAGAAACAGTACATTTCATTTACTTATTCATTCATTAAATCACGTACGTATTTCTTCATTTATCGATTTTTTTGCATTCTTTTACTTAATCATTTACTCATTTATTAACTCATTTTCTGTTTTATTCACTCTATTTTTTCTCACGTATTTATTCATTTATTTTGCATTAATTTTTTTCGTTTGTTTAAGCATTAATTTGATGAAAATTACTGTTAATCGTGGAATAGAAAAATTTTCATGACAAAAATATTAATTTTTCACTTTGCCCCATGATTTTTTGAGATAAATTTTCCACATTGTTTTGAAAGTACAAAATAACTACCAAAGATGAAAAATATTTCAACGAAAGTTGTATTACAAAATACATTATTCCTTCTTTATGTACACCCCTGTGCATATTAATTGAAACAAACTCGAAAAATTGGGAAAACCAAGGGAAAAAAATACGATTTTATCTAAATTTATGTAAAGTCAAGAGATTTTATAACATAATAGGATCTCAACAGGGACGTCATTTCGAAATTTTCCAGGGAAGGGGGGGGGGGGGCAAAGGGTGCATACACAAAATAAAATTTACCCAAAAGTGGCAAAAACCAAGCCTATTTATATGGCAATACATTGATTTCCCAAAGTCATGGGGGGGGGGGGAATTGACCCCCCTGCCCCCCTAAATGACGGGCCTGGATTTCAGTAACTCTTTATTAACATTTCGACACGGTTTAACACGGAATTCACAAATTTTTTACATTCATTTCTGATATTTGTGTCCTTATACCAAGCATGAATTAGAGCAGTGATTAGCTTCTCCATAGTTGAACAGCCCTCATGCAATAGGCGATTCTTGTGTGTAGCCTAAAGATTTTCGACTGGATTGATACCGGAAGAGTTCCCAAGTCCTCCATTGTCTCTATTTGGTTCTCAGACATGAATTTCCTGGTAATTTTGGGCGTATATCAAAGGGCTAAATCCGGCTGGAAAATCTCCATTTCGTCTGTGCATCGTTTTTCCAATACTGGTAAAGCATTTTTTTTCCAAAATTATAATAGATTGCTCAGAACGCATCATAACCTTAGCAGGCTGCAAAGAACTATCCCCATTTTAACCGAAAGAACCCCCTAAACATCTTCTTTTGAGGGTGTGAACAAATCCGTTCATGATGCAATCCCGAATCCTTTGACCTGGAGGTCTCCGTTCGTTGGCCTTTTACCAATGAAATGAATTATGTCACAAAATAATTCTCTTCTCTGATTTTAACAGCTCAGTTCTTACATTTTAACACCCACAAGTAGCGCGTTTTATTCAATGGTTTGGTCAGAAGTTGTTTCTTCATAGGCCGATAGGGTTGACCGACCGGCTGCAAAAAAGGTGCTTCCGAACAGTAAATGAGCTCATATTAATTCCATACCTTTTTAAATCTCTATTAAGTGCTGCGTTAACATATTTTTTTCATAGTTAAGTTTATATTATGTTTGTAATTGCACTGGGAACCCCATTGAAAATGCAATTTTCACTGTTACGGAATCTACATTGAATTTTTCTTTAAATCTTTCTTAAACTGATTTTCAAGCCAAAACTGGTACTTGAGACAGATAAAGTAAAGGCTCACCTCTAATATAGCTAACAATTTTAATCAAAAAGTGGGTTCTATAAAAAGTTATGGATTGTGAAAAAGATGATTGTAGATTTAAAGAAAAAGTTAAGCCAGATTTAAAGAAAAATTCAATGTAGAGTCCATAACAGTGAAAATTGCATTTTCTATGTTCAGAGTGCAATTACAAACATAATGTAAAGTTAACTATGAAAAAAATATGATATTCATATACTTTAAAATGTACTTTTTCAATATATGTAAAAATTTTAAACTTTTAATAAGTTTTGTTACCTACACCCCTATGTCACAAATACCGTGAAATGCCCCTATAACTTCAGTTTTGGGCCGTGGTGGCCCGATTGGTAAGGCGTCGGACTCGTGACCGGAGGAACCCGGGTTCGATCCCAGCCGATCAAAGATCTACCGTCTTGATTAATGGTGGCTGGGGGACGTTAAAAATGTCGTGGTCACAAAGTCCTCCAAGTGAAACGATACCTCTGGGGGTGCTGGGCCAAGGGTTTGCTCGACCCTTGGTTCTGGTTCAAAAAGAACAGAGCACTCTACAGGGCCCTATCCCGGTTAAAACATGAGTTGTGGTACTAGGTACGGGTGGGCCCTGGAGTGTGTGATGTGAAGGTCGAAGTGGTTGCATTTATTCTGCGCGTTACACTTGTACTGGAAAAAATGGTGATTTTAAGTCATTTCAGGGCAATTCTATGTCAAATCAATCACGAAAAAAAAAAAAAGGTTTCGACCTCACCATTTCCAGTTTTAACAAAAATTGGTGTGAAGGCCGCAAATTGTTGGACAAAGATCGGTTGAATACATGAAAGGAGGTTTAAACAAACTATACCATTGAACAACAGGTAGAGATTTTCACAGGTTAGCCCACAGTCTTACGGTAGCAAGGAGAAGCTTCCAAAGACAGTATACGTAGCATTGTGGCCTTACTAGAGATGAAAATGGTCGGAAAAAAACCGGAAACTTTCGGAAAAAAAAACTGTTTTTTCCGTTTTTTTTCGAGGAGGTTTATTTCCACTCCGGAAAAATTAAATTTTTCAAATTTTCAGTAAATAGAAATTAAAATTTTCAGCGTAAAATGATACATTGAGAAATTTATCATTCTTACGCTATTTTCTTCTTCACCTCCACCCCTCTCTCTTACCATAATAACCTCTCGCTTTGGTAATGCAAGTTGGACGATATTACAATTTGCCTATAGATCAAGGAGAACTGTTAGAGCTGAGAAATTTTAATATAATGAACATTGTTAAAAAATAAAACTTTAACTTAAAGTTCAAATTTTAATCCAAAAAATATTTGGTCACACTTGTTGAATGCGTATGCATATTTATATACTCATATTACCAATTTAAAATTCGTTTCAACTTTTCAAAATTTCAACCAACACACTCAATATCAACCAACACAAAACCAACACTATTAAAAAAAAAGTCATTTAATTTTTATTTGGATTTAGCTTGGGTGGGGAAAAACCAGAACTCAATAGTTTTCAATTTTAGATAGTGAGGTTATATTGCAAGGGAGAAAAATCATTCTGATTTTTCTTTCAAACACTACTATTGATGTTTGAAAGTATCTACTTATATTTTAAGTTTTATGGCAGTCTAAAATAGAAAATTTAATTGTAAGGGTTAGACACACTTTATCCAATATTAACAGTGAAATGACGATATGATTCATTTGTGGGGTTTGACCAAGAAAGCTTTGAGTCATAAAACAGAAAGGCTATTTTTTTCCTATTAAAACCTACCTAATTATGCGTATTTCTGTCATCAGGAAAAATAATACGTGTTGATTGCATATATTTATAATGATTAACCTTTTAAATGGTCCAAGAAAAACAAAACTATGAAAAAACGCTTTTTTTAATTGTAAAAAAGTCAATTTTTCATTTTTTTTCCAATTTTTCCGAAAAAAACCAGAAAAAAACTGGTTTTTTTTCCATCGCTTCAAAATTTCCGGAAATTTTACATCTCTAGGCCTTACCTATAAATTGCAGTGAGAAAATACACTAGTTGTTCAAAAGTATTGTTTATTTAAACCTCTTTCAACGTCTCAACGTAAGAAATGATAATCCAGCCCTCAAAACACGATTTATAGGTACTCGTATTGCAATGATAGCATCCAGCACAACCTGTTGGCAACTTTTTAAATTAATTTTTCAAAATTCTACACATGATTTTTACGGCTTTCACTACAAATACACTTTTGTTTCATCCCAAACTCGGCATTTGCTTTCGAGATATTAAATTTTGAAATCAGGCAGTACTTTGCTGGGCACTGTGTATGTAAATTATCGTAGTAGGATTGGCAATAATGTTAAAACTAAGAGTTCTGGAGAGTTTTGACTCCCAAAACTTTTTTCATTGCACCTTCCATCCCATAAAATCAACAGTTTCAGATTTTACTGTCTTTGCTGCTAAATAGCATACTGCAGAAAATGAACTCTTGTTTTTTCAGTATAATACTGGCAGCCAAGGTTCCAATTTAAAACTGAAACTAGCAATTTTACAGTTTCTTAGAGTCAAGTTAGCAATTTTACAGTTTATTGCCGTAAAATTTAACTGTATTATTCTGTAAAAACAGCAGTATGATACTGGTAGCTGAGGTTCCTGTTTAAAACTGTAAAATGCACAAAAATAAACCGTAAAATTAGCTATTTTACAGTTTATTACTATAAAATTAGCAATTCTTACAGTTTAATACTATGAAAAGATGTACTATACTGTAAAAGCAACATTCATTTTTTACTGTGTAGTAGTAGATTAATATCGAGCTAAAAGATGTTTCAAAATAAGAAGAATTTATAGAAATTCATCCTTCAACTGCGTTTTTGAACTTTTTTCTTTCCACATGCAGATAATTTTTAGCTGGCATTAAATTGAACAAGAAACCATAATATTGCAAGATTTAAAAAATACAATTTTAAAATACTTCTGATCTTTTGGAATAGCAGTAAGCAATTGTGATTTACGAAATAATAATAACAAAAAAGGAAAGAAAAGACAATTCAAGATTACTACACTTTTAGAAATTCGAAAAGCGCTTGAGAAATCTTTTTTTTTTCCACCGAGAAAGAAACTATCAATGACTTTTACGTGTGGTTTCTCCATAATGCTAAAAGCATCTGGAAAGTTGTTGTCCATGGTCGCCATTTTCTTTAGACGATTCTTCCCATTGCAACCTTTAAGTTCTTCAGAAAAAGAAAAGGTAAGTTCGCTGAACCACCTGTTAGTTAACAGATTATTTTAAAATAAAAAATTTTGAAAAATCTTTTCAAATTACATTTTGCGCTTTAATAAATAGAGTGAAGACAAAGTTTAATTCATTTACAGTATTTCGTAGTTGAAATAATAGATGATCTATACAGAGATAGCTGAGCGTTTTGGTAGTAAAAGAGTAGGTAAATTTCCTCTAATCTTATCTTTGAAGATACCAATATCATAAAATAACAATAAAGCTTATTGTAAAATTAAAACAAGCGAAAGAAAAGTTTAATATACTTTAAAAAAAATCGTTGTGCCCAACATTGAAAACTGCAAATGAATCTTTAACGTAAGAGAAACTTTAGAAGTTACCTGCTAGACTGATCGGGAAAAGAAAGGTTCAAAATTTTTTTAGGAGTGTATCCAAAAGGGTAAGGAAACCAGCAAATAAGAATAAGAAATGATAAAAAAGTTGATTTTGGTCTAAAAAGAGGTGATCTATAAATAAACCACTGGGTGGTAACGGGTTAAAGTAGCGAAACATAATAGTCCAAGAGCAACGTCGAAAAAACAATTTTAAGACGTCTGGCTCTTTAATATACAGGGTGTCCACTCCAATCGTGGACCAATAGCTAATTTCTAAACCGTTAGAGATAAGCATATAGTTTATTTAGGAAAAAATCTCCAAATTATGAAAGGAATTTTGGGTCATTCAAATTTTTTCCAAAAAACAAATTTTAAAAGAGTTACGAAATTTAAATTTTTATACAGCCCCCCAGTCCTATCAATCATATTTAGTAAAACATTCTTGACACTGTAACGTTTAAAATTAAAAAAAAATCACTCTTCTACCACAAAAATTGACCGAGTTATGACGTTTTGAAAAATCAAGATTTTACATTGTTTCATGACGTCATCGAGAGATCGCTTAAGGGACCGTATGCGAAATCCTTCAAAATCTTGATTTTTCAAAACGTCATAACTCGGTCAATTTTTGTGGTAGAAGAGTGATTTTTTTTTAGTTTTAAACGTTACAGTGTCCAGAATGTTTTACTAAATATGATTGATAGGACTGGGGGGCTGTATAAAAATTTAAATTTCGTAACTCTTTCAAAATTTGATTTTTTGAAAAACATCGAATAGACCCAAAATTCCTTTCATAATTTTGAGATTTTTTCCTAAATAAACTATATGCTTATCTCTAACGGTTTAGAAATTAGCTATTGGTCCACGATTGGAGTGGACACCCTGTATTTCCGTATGCTCTTCTAAGCAGCATGAGGGGGGTCTGGCGGCTGAGAGTGGTTGCGTTTTTTTACTGCGCATCACAATTTTGCTGGTAAAAAAAATCATTTTAGGGAAATTCCACGTCAAATAATCATGAAAAAAAAATAGGTTTTACACCTCACCATTATCGATTTTAACAAAATTTGGTGTGAAGGCGCATTATGACAAGCTAAGCAATCTTGCCAATGTATATAGCAGTGAGTAACCGCCCCTAAGCAAGGACTAAGGCAGAAACATGCAATACACCACCAACTCGGCTATTTCGATCCATGGACAGCTGTTTCGAGCTTATTCTGCTCTCATTAGCATGGAATACGAAAGTAGTCGTGTTGGAGGCAAAAATCCTCTTATATAGCAAAGAGAGCCAAAAAAACTGGTAGCTAATATGAAATTAGAATACCAGCGAGCGACCGCACTTGGTACGGTACAACTCGTAAAATTTTTAGGCACAGCTCAAGGTATAAAGCAGCGAGTAACCGCCCCTAAGCAAGGGCTAAGGCAGAAACATGTAATACACCACCAACTCGGCTATTTCGAGCCAATGTTCAAATTTCTGCTTCGAAAATTTTAGGAAATACAGAACTGTTTACAAACTTAAAAAGTGCGAAAAAACCAAAAATTTTTTACATGCAAATGACTGTAATTTATTTTCTAATTATAGTAGAGAGAAACAAACATCGTAAATGCTACAATTAGCGCTTTCCATTGATATATTACATGACGTACTTGGGCAAGGTTTAGGCCTCTAATTGTCTCACAATGGTTAAAAAATCACTAAAGCAGTAAAAAAAAACCAAAATAATCACTCGAAAACGTTGCTAGAGCTCTTAGATAACAAGTGATGAGGCTCAGCAAGCAATCCTGCTACCAATATTCCTCTGAATAGAATAGAACTAAAACCTCGCTAAAAGTACCGCCATTTTATGCCCCTATAAAATGGGAACTGACTTAAAAACGGTAGCTAAGATTCTGATGTGCTGCCTCATTGGTGCTTGTCTATTTTTGTCGTTATGAAGAAAATATTTCGTAACCCAGGCTTTAAACAAGGGCAGTATGGACTTGATTTCAGGCGACCATTCCTGATAAACTTATTAATTTGAGAAATACTTTTTTTTTTCGATTTACTTAATGTGGTGTTTCACTGAACTCGTCATCACTTATTTTATGCCAGAGCAAGCAGGGACACTATTGACGTGTTTTTAACGCTTTCGATTGCTACCTATTTAAACTATTTTCATTATTACACTTTTCATGTGTTTCCTGTTTAGGAGTGACGTCAAAGTCACAAAGACATAAGCCTTTGTGACTAACTTTGCATTAAAGTTTCGTGACTGTCTTTAACAGGAACCTTTATGTGAGCTGGAAACGACTTTCACATACGGGTTCAATTTTAGTCACTGTATAATTAGGGTAATAAAGAAGCTGTATTAAAAAAATACATAAAAATATGGTATAGTGTCACCACTTTTTCTTTTTTTTAGGGAAATGAATTTTTCAAATTTATTTCAAACCACTTTGAACAAGTGGACCTTGATATTTTTGCTGGCCTCCTTGGTGTGTCCAAGCGTTGCTAATTACTGCCCTTTGTGTTGCAATGGAGGTAGTCGAGGAAATGGAATTAATGGTGGAAATGGAATCAATGAAGGAGAAGGAATGAGTGGAGGAAGAGGCAGCATCGGAGGAAATGGAATTAATGGAGGAAATGGAATCAATGAAGGAGAAGGAATGAGTGGAGGAAGAGGCAGCATCGGAGGAAATGGAATTACTGGAGAAAGCGGTACCAGTGGAGAAAGCAGCAGCATTGGAGGAATTGGAATTACTGGAGGAAGTGGTACAAGTGGAGGAACCGGCAGCATCGGAGAAAATGGAATTACGGGAGTAAGTGGTACCAATGGAGGAAGTGGCAGCATCGGAGGAAATGGAATGACTGGAAGAAGTGGTACCAGTGGAGGAGGCAGAATGAGTGGAAATAGTAATCTTTTGGGTAAGGATGACCTTATATGTACAGTCGTTTCCACTTAATCTGGTAACTGATAATCCAAAAAACCCTGCTTATAGGAATATAGAACAAAGAAAAAAAATCTGGTATGGACCCCACACTACTTCCTTTTACGTGTAAATTTCTTAGTAGTTGTTTAAGTGTTAAAAAAAAGTGCTTGGAGTGAGCAAGGTGAGCATTCAAATATTTACTCCCCTAATCTACCACGAAACAATGCAAAAAATATTTTACAATGGTTATTTTTCTAAATATTGCTGATTTTAAGATCATTCAGTAAATTTTTCGCAAAATATCGCCAATAGCGCCAAGTTGAACTCAAATTCAAAGAATAATTTTTTCGCCAAATTTGTCGCCAATTTGGCGATATGTCGCTAAGTTGGCGTCAAACACTTGGCGACCAAAAGCTTGGCGACATGTCGCCAAGTGGTGGCGCCAATGTGGTAGCGCCCAAAAGGGGTAAAAGACCCCTTTAGAATCATTCGAATGCAATCACAAGGGGAGGTGCACAACTAGACCCCCCTCAGAGCCTACATACCAAGCTAGAAGTTTCTACGGCGTATAGTTTTTGAGTTATGCGAGCCACATACGCACATACATCCGCACATACGTACATACAGACGTCACGAGAAAACTCGTCGTAATTTACTCGGGGGTGGTCGAAATTGATTTTTCGGCTGTTTGTATGTTGTTAGGTACATATGCACGTGCTAACAGGTCGAAAAAACTACGCGACATTCATTCAGGGGTGAGCAAAGTCAAAATTTAGACTGAAATTTGAGTGAAATTTTTTTCGTGATCATAATACTTCCTTTACTACGTAAAAGGAAGTAAAAAACAAATCCTACGGGGGAAGTTCATGGAAACAAACGTATCAGTTTTTCACAAAACTGCTTACAAAGAATTTGTGGAGAAGGTTACCAGTTGTTGAAAGGAATACCAGTTGCACATCAGACCATGCAGATACTTGTAAACTTAATATTTATAATAACATAAGTATATAAATTAAATCCAACTTGTTACAAACTAAATAAACTCGTTCCGCCCCGGAACGCAAGCTAGGAATAAACAACAATTCATCAGCTACCAACTCCTGCAGCATACCGCGCTTCTTGGGGCGCTGCGACAACGGTTATTTAAGCGCTGCGCAATTTGCATGACAGCGCATCCCAAGGTGTTGCCACACACTCCCCCGCCAGTCTCACAGGACCAGTGGGAGACGAAAACGGACTTTACGGCCATACCTTGTTATGACCTCTGGAGTCTCTGCGCTGGAATCCCCAGCCATTAAAAATGCTGGTTTCAGCCGGTCCATATGCACGATTTTTTCTTTACCGTTAACTAAAATTAAAAAGTTTTTTTCCATTCTTTTTAGGACTTTAAAAGGTCCTTCATACGGTGGCTGCAGTGAGCTTCTTACGTTGTCTAACCGCAGAAAAACATGCGAACAGTCTCTTAATTCCCTTGGGACATAAATCTTCTGTTGGCCGTGCCTTAACGGGGATGCAGGACTTACCGATCTCAGTAGCTTCTGAATATGGGTCACGTAGTCCGGAATATTCATATTACTTAACGTATTTTCATCGTATAACTGTCCCGGTAAACGCAGTGAAGTCCCGTAAGTTAGTTGCGCCGCCGACGCTCCAAGGTCTTCGCGCAATGTGGACCTGAGTCCCAAGAGGACCAATGGCAAAGCTTCGAGCCAATCTGTGTTGTAGCACATCAAAGCTTGCTTGAGAGGTCGGTGCAGACGTTCCACCATTCCATTGGTTTGTGGTCTATCGGAACATCACACCATAGCGATTTACCGCTGGCACTAAATTTAGTTACTGGGTCTACAACACGCCGTTTTTTTAAGTCCACTAGCAACCCGAAATGCTGCAAAAAATCCGCCCCAATGATAAATTGAAATATGCTAAGTTTTTTTATTATTTCACGACTTTCGAGAAGAACATCATCTTTACAACTATATAATCCAGGTAAATTTTGAAAAATTCCAGAAAAAATATTTAAATATTATTTTCTCTGTAACGGGCGTATCTCGTAAATTATGTCCTTTACGGTGCCAAAAAACCATCAGATAAATACTGTTTTTGGAATCTTCGAAATTTAACTGTGATTCATAGAAGGTTAAATTAGGTCATTGTGCCACGAGAATTTTGACGCCCAGTTTCCCCACGAGATGGAGTTACCTTTACTTTATTCGATGCCAAACTGCATGAGGACTTTTAAGTTTTGCTGAGATCACTCTATACCAAATCAGTACTTGAAAGATGTTTTACATGCCGAATAATCATACGACACGGACGCTGTCGATTTCTTGCATCTTGAAAATCCATGAACTTTAGCCTGGTTTAACCTGCGCTTTTAGAGGTAAGCGATCAGCGTCTAACCTCTACACCACTCTTTCGGATTAGTGTAGTGGTGCTAGTATAAAATTCGTGCAGTAATATTACATTTTATGCGCGAGCTTTTAAATGTTTTTGCTATTATCTACATTCCTCCTCAGTTTGAAATATCAATTGAAGTTCTTGTATTGACCACATATGGTTCTGTGTGTGTAGGAGGGGGTGTGGCTACACATGTGTGTTCAAAGGGGCTCAAAGCCTGAAAGGATAAAAAACCCTGGAATATAGTGTGACATGTTCTACACCGGAAAAAAAGATAAAGAAATAAAATCGTTCGCTCCGGATTTTATTTTTAATCCGTTGCCAACAATTAAAATGTTCTCTTAAATGAATAATTTTCAGAAAATTCTTGTCTGCAAAAAACATTAAAATAATAATTACAATAATAATTATTATAAAAGGAATAAAAGTTTTGGCATCTCAAATTCAAATTATGTTTTTCGCTTTTTACAATGACGAATTGCGATATGTGCGCTCGTGTTTGGCGTGAGTAAGTTGCCATGCGTGTATGTGTGTGTGTGTGCTCCTTCCCCAGCATGTCCTGTGCGGTGGTGTAGCGGGATGGTTGCAGACTTTGTCTCGCTGCTCCACCATGTCTTGCATGAGCCCCCTGCAAGAGGCGAGGTGGTGGAGACGTTGGCAGATTGCCAATCTGAAACAGAGACTGCGCGACGTTTGAGGCTCAAAGAGAACCTTGGAGAAAAGTAAGGCTGCAGTTTTTTTCTTTTGTTTTGTGTGAAATGACAAATTGCTTTTTTTTTTGACCTCAAGAGTCGTGTAGTCCTTCTTCCGAATTGGCAGTTTGCCAGCACTTCGTGTCCACCCAACGCCTCCGTAACACGTTTTCCATCTGTGCGGAGCAGAGCGCTACCATGCGACCAGGAGCAACTGGCTATGGATTCAATTTATGATTGGTTTATATATGAATTTAAATTTAGAAATCAATGGTATAGTATGTACGGACAGTTCTTTTTTTGCATTATCTTTGTTAATATAATTACATGGATTTTATAAAATACTTCTTTTTAGCCTACTTTCCCGTTAAAAAAACAATAAAGACGAAAAAAGTATTAAAAGTAGCTTAATGCATCTAAAAAATATCGCCAAGTCCAAAAAAAATCGCCAAGTTAAAAAAAATATCGCCAAGTCCAAAAAATATCGCCAAGTTAAAAAAATAAAGAGGTAAAATGAATATCGAAAAATTAAAAATTTGAAAGTAGGGTATTGAGATGGGGAATTTGTGTGTCGGTCTGTAGGTCGGTCTGTCTGTCTGTCCCCCCCTAATAACTTTTGAATGAACATTCCGATTTGGACAAACTTTTTTTTGTTGGAAAGATCTCGACGAGTACAGCTCATTCCCATATTTGATTTTTTGATTTGAACAATTTTTGGTTCAACTTTGAGCCGTTCAAATAACCGGTCACGCGATACTAACTTTTGAATGAACAGTCCGATTTGAACAAACTTTTTTTTGTTCGAAAGATCTTTTCAAAGACACTTTATTCCCGTACCTACATTTTTGATTTGAACAATTTTTCGTTCAACATTGAACCGTTCAAACAAGCTCTCACCCCTAATAACTTTTGAGTGAACAATCCGATTTAAACAAACTTTTTTTTGTTCGAAAGATATCGGCAAGGATACTTCATTACCGTATTTAAATTTTCAATTTGAACATTTTTTTCGTTCAACATTGAACCGTTCAAACAACTTTCCCCACCTAATAACTTTTAAGTGAACCGTCCGAATTGAATAAACTTTTTTTTGTTCGAAAGATCTCGGAGAGGATCATTCCTATATTTCGCTTTTCAACTTGAACCATTTTTCGTTCAATGATGAACCGTTCAGAAAAAATTTTAACATGAGCGCCTACGGAGAAATTTAAATTGAATGCTGATTCTGAACTTAAAGGCGGATTTCCTTCAAACTAACTTTGTAAGAAAACAGTTTTGATAAAAAATGTATGTTAAGTACTTTTCTGAAAAATATTCTGTGAGGATTCTGATTCCGACTCCGACTCCGCAAAACATGGCGGAAATGCAGGCTCAGAAAAAAATGACTGACTGGGCAGACGATTTTTTGTTTAATTTATTATTATTATTTTTATTCATTTATTTTTTTTTGGCAGACGATATTTTTTTGATTACAAAAATTGTTCATTCACGAGAGCATTTTATTCTTTACTTATATTTAACAACTGGCAACGGATTAAAAATAAAATTCAAGACATTTTATTAACGAACGAGGTTTTTTTTTCTTTCTTTGATAAAATGTGTTTTGAAGTTCTTTGTACTTTTATTTTTATTTTTCTCTTTTGAAAACGATTGTGGAATTTTTCTACGGAAGAACTATAACAGTTACATTCTTTAAAAGGTGCGACAAAACTTAATTGACTCGTTTATTTAATTTTTACGTGTCTATTTCATCTGATGAAAGGGGTATATTTTGCTTTTAGAAATCAGCTTTAAGTGTTATAAAGGTATGTTTGACATAATTTTCAGTTTCAGATATTCAAGAGAATATTGATTAGATGCTAGATTGCCGATGTCGATGTACGGGAAAGTAGGCTCGTTTAGTTCTTGACAGAACTTCTTGTTTCATCCTGCTTTCATTTTTTTTCCCTTTTACAGCGGCATTAACAGCAGGTCTTCCATCACTTACGGCTGCAGGAGTCGGTGCACTAAATTCGGGTACGTCTATCAGTACTGTACTGCATTTTATATCTATTAAGTTACATTTAATAAAGAGCAATTTTCAGCCAATACCAGCTTGAATAGCGCTTTGTTTATAAATTGGGCTAATGGCTGCTTGAACACGGCGCTACACTTGTACCGCATTACCCTCCTAACAGCTACCAGCTCTCATCAGCTAAGTTGGTGATTCAGCTAACCTAACCACGGTTTTCCAGTGGGGGGGGGGGGGGGGTCCCTATCGATATGGTCACGGATTTTTTTGAAACGTTAGAGACTATTTTTGGGTAACGGAATTTTACGAGTTTCCACCATTTGCCCGAGAAAATCATCTCACAAGGAGACCTTAGACACTTCAGGTTATCGATTAAGCAGCAGCTCAGTACATTGAAAGAGACTTAGGTATACTTGTTGTGTAGTACCAACGCCTCCTAAATACTAAATGCCTGTAACTTTCTGGTTTTTAGCACAGAGCAAAATTTCATCCTTGATTAACGATACACTGCCATCTACCAGAGTTCTTCGAGAAAGAGAAATTAACGATTGGTTCATTTCTGAATTTAAATTTAAAAATCAACCAATCAATAAATTTAATTCGAATATTGTTTGGATCCATTGCCAATAGCTGCAAAATGCCCTTGGTTCACGATGCACTGCCATCTACTGGAGTTCTTCAAAAAAATAACGATTGGTTCATTTCTGAATTTAAATTTAAAAATTAACCAATCAAAAAATAACAACGGCATTATCGGATTGCCGCAAGGTGGCGTTTAAAGTTGAACCCATCTCGACGGTAGCGGAGCAAATGTTATAGGCATTTAGTATTTAGGTCTCGTTGGTAGTACGCCTAAAATCCTAAGGTGCGCAGCTCAAAAATAAGGGCGAATTTCTTTCAAAAATGTTAACCTCATCATCTGGCCAAGCTCCAAAAATGCTAGGAAAGTTTTACGTCAAAATAGTCAGCTCGTAAGTTTTTGAGCATTGTAATGTCACACAAAATATTAATTGGTCAACATTATCAATTGTAAATAATAAAACTACAAAATTGCAATTATTGAAAGCCAAACTGCCAGCTTGGACGCATGGTGTGGTTAACATTTTCGAAAGCAATTTCGCCCTTTTTTCTGAGTTGTGCACCTTAGGACTTTAAGATGTACTGCACTAGCAAGTCTTTTAATTTATTTTTAATAGCATTTTAATACGTAAATGTTTGTCCTCTTTCGCCTACTAAGCATTCTCTTTACCCAAAACGTTTAGAAGCTTTCCAAATATACACTGTAAAAAAATCTGTCAAGTTTACGGAAAAAAAACTGTCAGCCAGGACGCGAGTTTTTTTTCCGTTGCTTTTACGGGAAAATTAATCAATTTTTTAACATTCTTCGTTTTTTTTACCATTTTACTACGAAATAAATGTATACTAAGGTAAATTTCCGAACACGCCTGTGTTAATAAATAACTAAAAACACAATAATAAAACATTAATTAGAATGCGATGAAAAAGACGTTTCAAACGGTTTAAGACTTACTCGCTTTTAAATAAATATAGCTCGAAAATTCGCGCACGAGAAACCAAAATCTTAATAAGCGAGAGAAATTTCGAAGATTCGAAGAAAAACAATAATCACGCGGCCAAGCGATTGTTAACAGTTAAAAAAGAGAGAAATCCTGTATTTTATTACGAACAGTTTTTCCCTGTAAAAAGTATGGATAATTTCTTCAAAATATGCCGCTTTTTTACAGCGAACTTCATTTTCCGTTCTTTATTTTTACCTTTCTTTTACAGCGTCCGCAATTCCAAATCTGGCATCGAACGTCGCATTATCGGCGGTAGGTGCTGCGTCAAATCCAGGTACGTCTATCAGCAGCATGCTTTTTTTTTTTACTTCTTTAACACTAGAAAGACGAATGGGTCTGTGTAGCCCCCGGCATAATTAGTTCAATAAACCGAAAAATAACTTACTGAACATAATGTAATTATCTGACTTTTTATAATCTGACCCTATGACTTCTTGCTTAATCGTTTAGTGAATTGGCCTCATAGAAGTGCAAATATTGAGCTACCAAGGTATTTTAGAAAAATATTGTTTCAAATTTTGTAAATAGTGGTTATTTTTATGTTCCGTTATTCTTTATTCTGAAAATTTGATGTTAATTCCATTAATATTCACAGTAAAAATGTCCTTGGCGAGTATAAAAGCCCTCCACGATGAAATTATTTTTAGCTACTCTGCTTTCAGCTGTTGAGGTGGTAGAGTTTGTTTTCACTCTGTTTATGAAGCCTTTGCGCTGTGATTTTGATTTACTGTTTCGCGTATTTGAATTTTAATACGTGGTGCACAGTTAAGTGAACTGTGATCATTGATATTTTCTTAACTTCTGTATGTTTAGCAATTGTTACTTGCTCTACTGTAAATATTTGTAAATAAATTTATTGTGTGTGTGTGTGTTTTTTTTGATTAAGATTTGAATCATCATTTGAAAGTACGACAGACTCGTTACAATGTGCAGCAGCTAAATGAGAATAAGGAAAAAAAAAATGTTTGCAGACACTTAAATACTTTGCTCTTGTCCCACTTTTGTTGAACTATAATTTCTTAAATTTGGGGCGAGAACGAGATTTAAAAAATAATCTCCCAAATGTACCGAAAAATGGACAATTAAAGTCTTTGTAACTTAATTAACAATTCTTAAAAATCAAGTTTTATCACATTAATAAAATATGTCATGTAGTTTTGTTGAAAACATGTCTTATAATTACTCATTTGAATTCGCGATGTCAAATTTCAATTCTATTTTTAAGCAATGGCAAATTGCCATTTATTTTCATTTTAGGCCTCAGATTTCATGTGTTTTTTTTTTTTTAATTACTCTTTTTTTTTTGTATATTTTCTGTTACTGTTTCTAGGTTCACTCTTTTCAAGTTTGGCATCAACTATCGGAAAATAGGAGCAAAGTGGCGAATGGAGTGGGAGAAGCTGTGAACCCTGATCATTCAGAATTTCTTACAAATTACATGTGTGAATTAAAGTAAAAACCAAGTCATCCTTTTTTCAAAATTCAATGTTTAAACCATTTATTGTCACTCTTTTTTTTTCTGCGAATTTTTTTGCGGACATTTTCTACGAATAAATGGCTTCACTTTTATGTGTCATGCATTAAAATTATTTTTATATCATTCCATTTTACTTTGTGCTAAAGCTTTTCCAGCAGCGTAATTCCGAGATTTAAAAACGCTAGAAAATATAAGTTGCTAAGCATATGCACTATAAAAGCTAGTCGAACTCACCAATTACAATTTCTCAGAGAATTGCTGGATTTACTAACGCAGAAAATATTGTAATTGATTACAATTGTACAAGAAAAATAAAGCACTTGGTTACTCGTAAATTTGAAAAACGAAAACATTTCTAAAATATTTAGAAGTACTGTCGTCCCCGCTTAATCGGGTAACGGATAAACGAATACCCCGCTTATACGAATAAAATATCTCGGAACCGATGCCATAGGCGTAATGTTAAAGATCCCCGCTTAATCGAATACCCCGTTTATACGAATAATATTTCTTGGAACCGACAGTATTCGTTTAAGCGGGGCCGATAGTACTTACAATAAAGAACATTAAGAGGAGAAAAAAATTCAAGGTTTTAATTTTTGTCTAAAGTTTCAGCTACAGCATTTTAACTACATTTGCACCGCATTCAGTTTCAAAAACAAAAAAAAAAGAAATAAGGAGCTAAAAAACTACTGAAATTTGGAATTTGAATAAAAATCGGTTTAATCAGTAACAAATGCAATGAACTGAATTTACTTTCGAACTGCATGAGATGATAAAAATAAATACAGTCAACTTACAAAGAAGAGTTTCTAAAACAACAATATAAGGGCGATTCTCTGTAAACTCGTCATTTTTCACACGAAATCTGTCCGGGCACGGTTTTTTGAAATGTTCGTATAATTATAATACTATTGCTCAGAAAATGAATCTATTACTTTGGTTTAAAAGAGGGCCAATTGAAGTTTGTGTTTTTCTGATAAATCATGATAAGGGGTAAGTCCCCCGCCTAGTATAACTAGGCAGGGGACTGTGACAGGTGACTGTGTTTTTGCTCTTTGTTGCGTAATATCTGCAAAACTAATGGAACATGATTAATTACGAGACTACCTATAAATTGAGGCAAAAATCGTGGACAGAATAACTAATATGTTTTATAATTAAATTAATTGACATTTATAAAATCACTTCCCAGAGGACTGTTTTCGCAACGACCCTAATGCATACTTTCATCACAAATGTGGCTCTCAAATTAAGCAAAGTAGCCTTTCAACACCGTTCTCGGCGGTTTCGGCAAATTCACACTGATTACTTTAAACTTCATGCCAAAAAGATTTTGCAAAAGTTATAGATTTTTCGCATTACAGCTTTGAATTTGTTGCAGGGGACTGTTTCAAAAAACTTCGGACCGAATTGATATGACAGTTATAAGTTTTAGAAATACGTAATTATACCTTTTTTCATAAGAAAAATATAGCTTCATTATTCTATTTTTATATATTAATAGACAAATTTACGTAGTGTTAATAGGTTTTCTGAAATACTATCTTTAACAGTCAGACTATGGGATTGGGACAGCCAGGGGACTGTGTTTTTGGCGCTTAGATAATTTCTAGAAAAAAAAATGAAATTGTTATCACTCCAAATACAATTGGGCCACAAAGTGTTAATGCTTTACTTATATTAAGAGCGATAATTACTTTATTACACTTTATTATTTTTAAAATACTCAGTCCGGACAGCCAATTACCAGTTTACGGAGAATCGCCCCTAAATAAAGCAAATATAATTCAACAATAACAAAAATACAGTTCATTCAAATAGTCTGAACAAATGCTTTTATAGATCTATTATTTCTCCGCACTAGCACCATTCAACACAAGCACTGTTTTTTGAATACAATAGCTGGCTTATTCGATTGGCTAGACACGAGTCAAATCTTTGTAAACTATAGTTTTAGGTATACACACACCTAGTCTATGAAAAAAAACTGATGCACCAAGAAGGGACTTGTCTGAATGAAATAATATGTGACAAATGTTAAGACAACGTTAATGTGAGGAAGCCATTACAAATTAAAAAATAATCACACAGGGTATTCCAAGTTAACTGTCATGACTTTTATTTCCTCAACCGTTCGTCCTAGATGTATACTTCCATTTGCGAAATTGCTCGAAATGAGGAGGAGAGTTTAAGATATGGAAAGTTTGCAGCGAAAAATATAATTGGTTAAGAAATAAAAAAATAACTTTTTGTTGGGGCTCCGGGCCCCCAAACTTATATTTAGAGAAATAATCTCCATTGAAAAATAATACTAACACAAAAAAAATGACATTTGTGCGATCAAAATCCATGGAGAAATGAAACATGAAACTTTATGACTTATACCACTTTACACTAGTGTCATTTTAAGTGATTTTGGGGGCCATATACACGCGAAATTCGCACCATTCAGAGTTCTTTTTTTTTTTTCAAAATATTCTTTATTTTCCTAAAATTTATTTAACTGCAAAAGTTATTTAACATGGGAATTAAAATACGAAAAAAATTGAATAAGAAGGAATGAAAATGTCTTGCTGAATTCGCGAATATAAATTTACCGATTGTATAGTGATTGCTTGAAATAACGTAATCCTTTCACTGCAGAATAAAATCGGCTTAACTAGATGCATTTCGTTAAGGCTTGAAGTTACGATGTACACTACGGAGCAGTACGTAGAAATGGCGTTGCTTTACGGACAATGTAATCGCAATGTATATTATTTCTTAGATTCTACAAATTTGTGTGTTTAATATCTTTGTATAAAATTGTATAATGATTTACCTTGTCTTGTTATGTTTTGTAGTCTTGTATCATCTGTATTTATTTTTGAATACAAAAAGCGAATGTTTTCTGACATGGACGAAACAAATTTCATTACCGTCCCAAATCTAAAAGTTCGTTATTCCTCTGGCAGGGCAAAAATTTTCTTTTGTCAATTTGTTTACGGGCCCTGCGCATTCAAAACTCGAATATCTCCGCAAATTTTGATCGCACAAATGTCATTTTTTTTGTGTTAGTATTTTTCAATGGAGATTCTTTCCCTAAATATAAGTTTGGGGACCCGGAGTCCCTATAAAAAGTTAGATTTCGTATTTTTTGACTGAATTATTTTCTCGATTCAAACTTTCAATATTTTGACTCTCTACCTCATTTTGAGCAAATTTGCAATTAGAAGTATGCATCTAGGACGAACAGTTGAGGAATTAGAGGTCATGACAGTTGACTTGGAACACCCTGTATATTATTGGAAAGATCAGAAATAAATGGAGGTTTTAGTACAGCTTAGTATGAATAACCAAGGCTACACTAGATAGCGTTTTATACAGGCTTCTTCATTTGATCAAAATCCTTGGGATAAAAACGGACGTCCTTTTCCAGCGACATCTATCGAATTTTATGGTAACTAACATTTCTACAAATCAAATAATAAAAGACAAAATTAAAAGTTAATTTGTTGGCGACCATTTTACAATTTGGCATTCAATTCTATTTTAGTGTATTTTAACATTATTTAATAGCTCGTTCGATTTGTTGGTTTATTCCGCATTTTAACGGCTTATTTTAATTACTTAGTGAATTATTTTTCATTTTAATTGATTCTAATTATTAATTAACTATGAAACGACACTGGCACCGCAGAGCGATAAATGGCGATTTTGGAACGATAGTTCCATCAAAACTTTTGATGAGTTTAGATGGTCAAATTAATTTATTTGGCGATTTTTTTACATTTTAATGGAAGTTCTCCGTAAAGCTTTTGAGAATATTTCAATAACCGAGATCTTTGGTAGTATGTACGTTTCAGTTATAGGTACGTTTTTTAACTTGGCGATGTATTTTCTTACCACCTAAGCGAAGATTAAAATTTTAAACTTGCATCGTCTTCTTTTCTCTTATTTTGCATTTTAATTTAAATTTCAATGATAATAATGGCTCGATATATTTATTAAACTTGTTATGTTACATGCTAATGGAGCTTTTGAAGTTGATTTGGCGAGTTTTTTAATAAGAATTCTCACATTATTTCGCAGCTTTTTTTCAGTTGGCCCATTATTTTACTTTCAAG
>JAXGGA010005748.1:0-75512 GCA_038373865.1 Uloborus plumipes
CATCGGCCAGCCATCGGCATTTAGATGTTTTCGAGGCCGATGGGCCGATGTTTTTCCCAATTTAGCATCGGCGGCCGATGCCGATGGCCGATGGAAAAAATTTCAACCATCGGCGCCGATGCATCGGTCGAGCCTTACTAGTTAGTTGCACTAGTCTAGGTATTACAGTTCTTTCTTTTGAAAAAAAGAGTGTCTGCATTTCCGTTAGAAGTGTGTTTGGTCATTATTCCCTTTGTTCTAAAAATGTTTTAATACACATAGTGGCAAATTTGTTTGTACCACTTATGGCACAAAACACATTGTAAATTATTACACTTATCGGTATACAAAGCATATGCTATGTACTTTGTGCCATATGTAGAACAAACAATTAAAACATCATTTTTGATGCACCTTTTGAAGATAAATTTTTTCTTCATTTTTCCTGAACTCAGAGTTATTAAAAGGTAACATATGACTTTTTTCATGAAAATATAAAAATCGTGCAGTGAAGGGTTAAGAGTCAGGTCTTTGTTTGAGAAACTTTCCCAGGAACCGATTTTTTTAATTTAATTTTTTTTTTTGTTAATCTCCTCTGATTACATGTAACATGTTATATAAATAAATTATAAAACAACAAATGAGAATTAATTTCGTCTTCATTCTTTATTTTGTGAACACATCTTTGCAATTTAATTATTTACTAGCGGCAATGTCCAACAAAATCAGATCTTTCGTTTAGGGCAAAAAATCAAATATTAAACAAGTGGTTCCGTCCGGAACTGAACGAGCCTACTTTCCCGTTTGCCAATTTCAAATTTCAAATTTGGTAAAATATTCATCCGAAAGATAATGGGTACGTGGGGGGTTGGGGGGCAATTCGAAAAGTCAAACATGAGAATTAATTGTCCTCGCCGAGATCTTTCTAACAAAAAAAGTTTGTTCAAATCAGACTGTTTAACTCAAAAGTAATTAGCGGGGGACCAGTTGTTTGAGCGGTTCAAAGTTGAACAAAAAAGGGCTCAAACCAAAATATTAAATGTGAGAATTATTTATCCTCGCCGAGATTATTAGAACAAAAGAAAAAAAATGTTCAAATCGGATTGTTTACTCAAAAGTTGTTAACGGGGGACAGGTTGTTTGAACGGTTCAAAGTTGAACGAAAAATTGTTCAAATCTGAAAGTCAAATATGAGAATGAGGTCTCCTCGCCGAGATCTTTCGAACAAAAAAAAGTTTGTTCAAATCGGACTGCTCACTCAAAAAATATTAGAAGAGGGGGGCGGGGGGGAGGGGGTAGAGACAGACAGACAGACACATATATAATGCTGATAGCTATAATTATCAGTTGTGGAAGTTGAATTGACTTTAAAATGAAGACATGCTGCACACGGTCACACACGTAAGGCTCTAGTGTCACACACGTAAGGAATATTAAAAATTTTTTATTGCTACTCTACGAAGTTTAGAAAAAAAAGAATACGTGGAATACTTACTTAGTATACTTAGACACATGCACAAAAATCACCGTTCATTTATCTTTTAAAACTTCACAGGAAATTACACAATAATATCAGGTATAGCTTATTTTCAGATTTTCCGAGTCACACACGTAACTCTGTATTTAAAATTTTATAAAAAAATTCAAAAGTGTCCTATGAAAACAGTAACGCCGCATTACAACTTTTGCATATCTTCTGTTACTCCAATAGCAACCACTAAGAAATATATAAAAAATATCGTCCTGGTTTTTATTGTTATTTGCAAAGAAATGGCGTCAAAAAGTCACACACGTAAGGCTGGAATGGCCCAACTAGCGAATGAAATTTGAATCTTTAGCAAACAAGGAGGGATATAAGCTATAAACTTTGAGAGGACTACTCACTGCAAAATATATATATATTGTTTTTACAGTATAATACAGATAATTTTTTAGTAATAAACTGTAAAATATCTAATTTTACAGTAGTTGTCTGTAAAATTGCTAGTTTACAGTAATAAACTGTAAAACTCCTAGTTTTAGTTAATTACTATACATTTTACAGTTTTAAACTGGAACTTTTGCTGCCAGTATTATACTGTTGTTTTTACAGTATAATACAGCTAATTTTATGGTAATATTGCTAATTTTACAGTAATAAACTGTAAAATTGCTAGTTTTACAGTGATAAACTGTAAAATAGCTAGTTTACTGTTATTGTTTATTTTGCTGTGCTTTTACAGTTTTTAACTGGAACTTCTGCTGCCAGTAGTATATTGTAAAAACGAAAGCTTATTTTTGCAGTGCTCCAACGAGAAGTCTTAATTAAAATCCAGTCATTAGAAAAACGAATTTTTTTGAATAACTTACTTAAGAAACACACATTTCTTTTAGTGAGTTTTGGTTAAATGTAGGTAGTGGGGTGTAGGTAACAAATACAGGAAAATTCCAGTTAAGCATGAAAAGAAATATTCAGCATTAAACATATTAATTTTAAAGCATAATCCTATGGCTTATGATTCACGTGCCTCGTTTACTTATGTTTTTGCTATTTTGAGTAATCCCGGAGGAAAAAAAAAACTAAGTGCATGACATGATCGCAAATTCTATCAAAACTGTTGTTAGAAAAACGTTATAGATTAAACAAATACCTTATCATTCAAAAAAATACGTAATTACTCATCCAGTTAATTGATAACTATTGTTATTTAGTGTTCAGGAATTCCTCCCATGAATGGAAAAGTTATGGAACACTTCCTGAGATAATTCTTAGACATTGACATTTTTTTTTCAAAAGGGAAATAATTCAAATGTATGCTATTAGTACCACTACTGTCTAAACAATTAGTTTAGCGTTCTCCCGATTAACAACTAACTGAGCATGGACAGAGTTATTCTTGACTTGACATATTTATTTCAAAAGGGAAATGATTTAAATGCATGTATGAGAAGAAAAATGAAAGGGAGGATGAAAGTAGGAGGGGTAGGATGGGGGTGGAGAGGGAAGGGGGAGGTGGCTAAAGTAGGAGAGTTAGGGGGGAGAGAAATGTAGGGAGGGGAGGGAGGAGGAGGGGGAGAGGGGTGGAGGAGGGTGTAGGGTAGGTAAAAGGTGAGTGAGATGTAGTTAGAGGAAAAGGTAGAAGTAATATAGAGGGGGTGGGGGGGGGGAGGGGTAGAAGGAGGGAGAGAGTGAGAGGGGAGTAAAAGGAAAGAAGGGAGACAGGGGAAGGGGGGAGGAAGGGGGGGGAGGAGAGTGTTAAAGAGGAGAGAGGAGTAAAAGGTGAGGTAGGAGGAAGAGGGTATAGTAGGAGTTAGGTGGAGTTATAGAGAGTGTGGGAAGGGGAGAGAAGTAGGGGGTAAGAGAAGGAAAGTTAAGGGGGGGTATTAAGGGGGAGAAGGGGGAATGTAGAGAAGGAAGAGTAGGGGGGGGGGGGGGGGGGGGGATTGGGGTGGGGGGGGGGGGGTGGGGGGGGTGTGGGGCCTGTAGTGTGGGGCAGGAGAGTAGGTGTCTTGGTCTGTTGCTCGTCTGGCCTTGTTACTCTTGTGCACGTGATACCGCGCTGTCTGGTATTTACTCTGTTGGATGCTTTGCTGTGTTCTCGTATCTACCCTACTGGTTGTCGCTCTCCGCGACTAATACCTTTAACTTTTCTCTTTTTCTCTTACTCTGTACTCTTCGCTACTTGCTCTAACCCTATCCCGTTTTTTAATTACATTCGTCCGTTATGTCTACCCGAGCCTTCCGTCTTTTGACTCTTCTTTATCTCTTTCCTTGCGCCTTTCCGTTATTCTCCAGTGCTTATCTCACCCCTCTTGTACTTTTAATATGTACTTACCAAGCTTTACTTCTTCCAATTTCTTTGGTGGTATTTAACTTTCTGACCCTCTTATCTTTCTTCGTACCTATCCTTGCTGCTACTTTACCTTCTACTCCGTCTTATTTTCTGTTTTCTTGTCATCTTTCCCCCAGATGTTACGGGGTATACAACCCCTGTTTTTTTTTTCGTATAACTACTTCCTAAGCTCAGACGATTCTACTCCTTTTAATTCTAACCCCTTTCTTACATCAGTTTTCCTTTCTTGCTCTTTACTTCTCAACGTTTGATTTCACCCTGATTCCCCCGTTCTCCGTACGGCCTTAGTTGCGTCCATGCTATACTCTTACTGGCACATTTTCCCTTACTTGCGAACTTGCTTTCTTTTTTTTTCACGTTTTTACTTACCCCGTAACTTTTTTCGTCACTAACGTACCCAAGTGACACCTCCCCCACTACGCCGCCATTCACCCCTCAACACTCAACAACGTCAGACACTCTCCCAACAAATCCAGACCCAAGATCACACACCAAACCTAACCCACTATAGTGCACGCCATCGCTGACGTTGTGAATTACGCGCTATGTTCATTCTTTCATGTGAACCCCGTACTGAAATTCCAAGTCTACCTAAATCACCCCGCCAAGTGACCTGCCAGTCGTGAAGAACCGAAATCGAGTGCTCTGTTCTTGATAGCCACTGTGCCCCTCTAGCTAAGTTCAGTTTTTCATTTATAAATAAATCCAGTTTTCCTTTTTTATATAATACACAGCATGTATCTGCGTGTTCCATCACTCTGCATGAGTCGTCTACTTCGAAAACAACCTAACAAACGGCTAAAATTGCAGGTTGGCTGGTGTACTCTTTATTTCTTAAAACTCAAAATTTTCTTATAAAATTATAAAGACTGAATATTAAATTTATATTCAATCACTTAAGTAAGTATATTAGTCAAGATTAAATGCAAGATTTTAAGAATCTTACTGTATTTGGTTTTTTCCTTAAGTAGTGTTTTTAAAAAAACTAGGTTTCACATACGTATCTTCTCTGTAAGTTGTGATAAAATATTATGATGTAATATAATTGATGCACACTTTTTTACACATTTCCAGAAGCTTTGGAAATATGTATTTACTTTTAAGACTGAGACGCATTATCCTGTCAGAAAATCAAGAAATACGTATCTTATAGTTTATGAGTCATGAAATGTATCATTTACGATGTATTTTGGATTATGGTATAGTTAAGGTCTAGAAGAAGATAGATTTATTTCTACTGCTGCTATTAATCCTGAAAAAAGACAGAAATGATAGCTTACTATCACAAAATTGTTCAACTGCAATTTAGTGGGAGTTGGCAGTTTGTCATTGCTATGGATAATCTCTTATTTGATGAAACAGCTCGGCTAGCTACATTCCAAATAGTGGAACGAATTTTAACAATAATTGCTTTCATTAGATTATTTAAACTTTTTATATTAGAGTTATAGATAATTAAACTGTTTATATGTACTTCATTTTTAGTGATTTTGCACTGTCATGCAACATTTATGCTAAGAAAAATAGTAAATTAATTAACATTTGGATATTAGAATCCTCCGACTGCTAATGGTCATTATAAGATTTTTGGTCGGGTTTTGTTTGTGAACATGCTTATTTTACGTAGCACAGTCGACGTTTCCTTAAATATTTTACGTCATAATCAACGAACAGCACAAAATCAAAAAACATATCTTTTTCGAAATCTGGACCCAGTCTTTTAGCTGAGCTAGGGGGTCAAGTCCCAAAAATCTTTCACCCCACCCTCTCCTTCTGTATTGTCAATCCTAGTCTTTTGTAGAAATAAGAACTGTTTTGTGCTGTCTACAGGAGAATCTTCTGCTCAAGTTTGAGTCAACGAACTAAGTTCAGATTTGGAAGTTCAAGCTGATACGTGGATACTACTCAGCATTGGTGCAAGGACACCGTATTATGTCATCGTCTTGATGTCGCTGCACTACCAAAGATAAATATTGATTTTACAGTATAATACAGCTACTTTTATAGTAACAAACTGTAAAAATTGCTAATTTTACAGATTGTTACTGTGCATTTTACAGTTTTAAACTGGAACCTCTTCTGCCAGTATTATAAGTGTTTTTTTACAGAAAAATACGGCTAATTTTGTGGTGATAAACTAAAATTGTGGTAAAAACTGTAAAATTGCTGCTTTACTGTAATATACAGTAAAATTGCTGATTTTACAGTTTATTACTGTGCATTTTACAGATTTAAACTGGAACCCCTGCTGCCAGTATTATAATGTAAAAACAATATTTTATTTTTTGCAGTGTATACTATCTGAAAAGGTGCCTGCAAAAACGCTTTTCCAAGTAAAGAGGAGGAACATCCAATTTAAGTTCGTCCTGGAGCCCGAAACGTGTAATAGCATTGGAGGAAGGTAATTTGAGTGATAAATCCAAATTAACTTGTTTGGAAGTGATGGCTGACGCTATATTTGTTTTGCAAAAGTCACTACAGAATGGATAATTGGTACCAACGTACAACAGTAAAGCACGGCAACGGATCAGTAATGGTCTCTAGAGCTTTCAGGCAACGTCTCCCTCTTACAAATTATGAAGATAATGTGTCCAATTTAAACATTTTAGTAAGATAACCAGATGCGTCATTCTCCCAATAAAGATACCATGTAGATGAATGTTTCATCAAGATAAAGATAACAAACATTCCTGCAAAATGGCAACATAGTGTTTTGCAGCTAAAAAAATTCAACTACTGTATTGACCGGGTGGACTGCCTGGCCCCAATCCAGCTCAATATATTATAAAATGAACATATCGGGGAAAAAGTCGGGACATGCAAGCATTACTGATTCTCAATCGAAATGGGCAAACATCTCAAACTTCACTTGTTTTAGAGAGCTTTATCAATTCCTTGTCCATACAATGTGCTGAGCCACTCAAAGTGAAAGGATGCGCAACTTAACATTATATACTATGTATACTGCTTCATGAAAACGTGCAATGAATGTTAAAGAAAAATTAATCCTCTCTAAAAATTCATTTAAGTATTGCAAATTTTGGAATAACTTTTTATTTTTGCACATGTCTCAAATGCTCTAATGTCATATTTTTCTGAGCCTTAAAAGGGAAAAAATAAAAAATTCACTTCCCTAAAAAAATTCTTAAAAACAGAAAGGACCGAAAAGCATCTCGTCCCAAATCTTTTGACAACAACTGTATGTAGGGCAATTGAGTCTTACGCAACCCGCAAGGTTAAAGGTCCTAATTAATATTTTCTATAATTGCGCCGCCACACTGCGCTAGTGGGCCTTTTTTTCAGAGGCAGTGGAGATGTAGTACAGCAGATATGTGACCGAATCGTGCCTTTAATGATAGAAACATGAAAATTGGCACACGTATACTACACATCAAATGATTTAATTCTGGATACGCGGCCATCTGAGATTTAGTCTATTGGAGTAATGGCAGCCGTCAAACTGCTGAATTTTCGTACTTTTTTCGAAATTTCCCCATTTTGATCATGAAAGAGCACGTTTTTGACAAACATCATACATTACGTATAAAAACTACATTAAATTTGCTACAAGTTGATACCAAAATGGACTTGTTAGCTGTAATAGTTTTTGAGATACAGCTTCTCAAAGTTTCACAAATTCTCCAAATTTGAACATGTTTAGTTGATTTCCTTGTTTTATCATATATGCAAATGTCTTTATATTTTCAATAACCTGCATTGTATAAGCAATGAAGTGAACATTTATTGAATTTAACATTTTGAAGAGGGTGGGAGAAAGGATCAAGAGGTTTTGAGTGAGGGGGGAGGCTCCGGTTCACAACCAGAGAACTCATATCCAAAAGAGAAAGAGAGGATATTGAAAAATCCAAAGCTTTCTCTGAATATCTTTACAGTTCCTTCCAACCTTTTTAAATCATGTTAAATGACAACTGTTAAAACTATACAGAGTTATTGTTGTTTCATGCATAAAGAGTGTGCTCCTTGTAATTATAAACTCATGTTTGTGAAAATTGCAACACCATGAAGGACTTGTGTGAATGGGCTGAAATTTTCAGCAATTCAAAGTAGGGTATGATATGCAAATAATTAGAATTTTAGACACGTAGCGCATGTGTACGCTGAGCAGCACCCTCTGAACGCCAGATTTATCCGAATAAATAGACGGCTGCAGCAAGGTGTGTATGGTTATAGGTGGTTATCTGCTTGTGATAAACGTTAGATGAGACGTTGCTTATGCCTCTTCGACGAAAAAGAGCGAGGTTTCAACAACTTACGGAGTGAAAACGGGGGAGGATCATCGGCCTTCGTGAAGCTGGATTGTCTTATCTTGAAGTAGCCGCTCGTGTGCAGCGTAACAGCAGCACAGTGATGCGTGTTTGGAAGCAGTGGACGGACGAGTGTTGGACAGCTCGGAAATCCGGGAGTGGACCCTGAAAAGTGACGTCAACGCGCGATGATAGACACCTGATCCGCATGGTACTGACGAACCGTACAGCTTCTTCCAGACAACTGGCAGCACAGTGGTCAACAGCTACAAGTGTTTCAACGTGTGCTTCATCAATTCGTAGACGTCTAATGCAGCGTGGACAAGGACCCCTTTATAATACAGGATCCCGCTCACGCTAAACTATCGCCACCTGTGGCTACAATGGGCTAATCAGCATAAGGACTGGCGTGCTGATTGGCAGTACGTTGTGTTTTCTAGCGAATCCCGCTTTAATTTGTGGCACCATGGCCGCATTCGCGTTCGACGCTATGCCGGTGAACGCCACCTTCCAGAGTGCATTATCGAACGTCACAGTGGACGAACACCTGGAGTCATGGTCTGGGGTGCCATATCATATCACGGACGATCTCAATTGCTACGAGTTGTGGGTAGCCTGAACAGCAACCGGGACATCAGTGAAGTTCTACAGCCCCGAGCTTCCTTCAAGGCTTGCCTGGCGCTGTATTTCAGTAGGATAATGCCCGCCCTTATGTCGCTAGGACAGTTCAATCCTTTCTTGCATCGCAGCAAGTACAACTTCTTCCCTGCCCAGCGTATTCCCCAGATATATCGCCGAATGAACATGTGTGGGATTTCGTTGGTCGGCGGATCGTTCGTGATCCTCGTCCTGTTGCTTCTACAGACGAACTTTGGGTACTCATACGAACAGTATGGAATGCTATTGATCAGGCAGACATTAAAAATTTGTTTGACTCCATGCCACGTCGCGTAGCAGCGCTTATTGCAGCGCGTGCTGGCTACACAAAATACTAATTTCAATATTTTTTAATTATTTGTTGGCTCTTTCTAAGTTAAATCATTTTTTTGTACTACTATCACTCAGCTGTGTATTAAATTTCATTCAATTATGACGATTCCTTCATGGTGTTGTAATTTTCACAAACATGAGTTTATATTTATTATCTTTATCTAAATTTGTAAGCGTCTACTATTAAAGGCAAAATTCAAATCAATTTTGGTCACATATCTGTTGCGCATTTTGGACAATTAAAAAAGAACTATAAAGCGCCCCCTAGCGGTAAAAGTTGAAATCCACTTAAAACACACAATGCAATAAAACTTTATTAGAAAAGGATATTAAATTCTATGATTTTTTTCGTACCGTACGCTATTAACCTTGTGAATATCGGAACAAAGAAGCACATAAAATATACAGGGTGTCCACTCCTATCGTGGACCAATAGCTAATTTCTAAACCGTTAGAGATAAGCATATAGTTCATTTAGTAAAAAATCTCTAAATTATGAAAGGAATTTTGGGTCTATTCAATGTTTTTCAAAAAATCAAATTTTGAAAGAGTTACGAAATTTAAATTTTTATACAGCCCCCCAGTCCTATCAATCATATTTAGTAAAACCTTCTTGTAACTGTAACGTTTAAAACTAAAAAAAAATCACTGTTCTACCACAAAAATTGACCGAGTTATGACGTTTTGAAAAATCAAGATTTTGCATTATTTCATGACGTCATCGAGAGATCGCTTAAGGGACCGTATGCGAAATCCTTCAAAATCTTAATTTTTCAAAACGTCATAACTCGGTCAATTTTTGTCGTAGAACAGTGATTTTTTTGTAGTTTTAAACGTTACAGTGTCAAGAATATTTTACTAAATATGATTGATAGGACTGGGGGGCTGTATAAAAATTTAAATTTCGTAACTCTTTCAAAATTTGATTTTTTGAAAAACATTGAATAGACCCAAAATTCCTTTCGTAATTTGGAGATTTTTTCCTAAATGAACTATATGCTTATCTCTAACGGTTTAGAAATTAGCTATTGGTCCACGATAGGAGTGGACACCCTGTATATTCAGAGGCCACCATTTCGAACGTCTGCCATTACTGAAATATTCGAAATCTCAGATGGCCGCGTATCCAAAATGACTCGTAATTATACGTAGTATATGCACACCAAGTTATATGCTTCTATCATAAAAGGCACAATTCCACTTTTTTTTTGGCATATATCTGCTGCACTAATATAGTAGCTTCACAAAGACCAGTTTGCTCACTTGTAACGTCAGTTGCGAAAATGAAATAGCGGCTGAGGGTCTTTTTAAGATTATTTTATTTAAGAGAGAAAATGAGTAAAAATTGAGAAATAAAGGTATTCTTCATCGCATGTTTTCGACCGTGCTCTTTCAGAATTTTTGGAGGACTGGTAAGCAACTCCATTGCCCCCCCCCCCCCCCCCGGGCCTTTGATACACTGATGCATTTGCGTCGTCAGCTGAAACTTGTTGGGGGAGGGGGGGCGCATGAAAAAATCTATATGTATGGGTGCAGTCAGGTTTCCTGTTAGAACAATGATGGTGATTTTTATGTACCCCCCCCCCCCCCCACGTGCCGGACCATTAATTTTTCCTAGGTGAGGCAGACCTGAAAAGGTCACCCTTGCCGTTCTCTCTTCAAGTCTATATTTAAAAGGGTTTTTTATTTTTTTAGAAATGAGAACTTATGAAATGTAAGGCAAGATTTTTTTTTTTTGCAATTCACTGCTTCGAAATAAAGATGAATATCAAAAATTACAACTCCGAAAACAGTTTTAGGCTCTTTGGTAGCATCAGACGAAGGACTGAAGTGGGGATCTTCATTGGAAAATTTTCTAAGTTGAAGAGCCTTAGAAACGCAGTTTTGATCGGGCTTTTGTAATGTTAGAGAGATGGTCGGGGGGGGGGGGGACATGTTTCAGGATCCAGAAATCGAAAATCAATTATTTCTCACCAATATATTTGTAGAATCTCATTTTAAATGTCCGTAAGAGCATTTTTTTCTCAACATGAAGCGATTGCTTTAGGCTTGAGTTATTTCACTGCAAAACCTCAATAGCTTCAAGAGCTGTTTTTATTACTGGTATATCTGTCAGTGACATGGCGAGAAATTTTTAGGGGAGGGACTTAGTTTCATAAACATACGTAAATACATGTAGATATACGAGTAGAGTGTAAGATTTATTTCACTGAAGTGAAGGAAAAAGACTTTAAGTTGAAGTCAGTACTCATTTCCCTTTAAATTTCTACTTTCAAATTTTAAATTTAAAAAAAAATGAAAAGAAGGAAAAAGAAAGAGTGTGAATTTATGAAACCTGAGCCAAGTTTAATACTGAGAACTCCTTTATTGTGACTTTACTGCTTCGAAGAATGATACTTTTTTTTTTAAAATGGAAATTAATTCTAGCAAAAAATTCCTTCTACATTGATCTCTGAAAAACACAATGCATGCAGATTGCATGCTGTCTTTACGTTAGATTGAGAATATACAGTGGCTCCCATAAGTGTTTTCGAGCATTTAAAAATTTGCAGTAAAACTAAAATCCCCTGGAAATGAATTTGAATATGAAGATTAATGTTTTTTCACATCATTTCTGGGTGTCATTCTAACCCCCCCTCCCCTTTGCGTTTTTTAAATGAGTCAAAAAACGAAAAGAGAAATAACACTCCACAAAAGTATTTGTACTCTGCAATATTTTCAGATAAATTACAGCTTAAAATTAAAATGAGCAGTTTTTTTTTTTTTTCATTTGAATTAGTTGATCCAGTTTAATTAAGGGAATCAGACAGTAAATACAAGCATCCAATGGAGCGGACGATCCTATCCGGTCTCCCCATTATCCGAAGGAGAGAAAAGTTTGTTTCTTTGGGTTATATTGGGAGGAGGTGGTGCATTTTGCTGCGCCCATACAGAGATGAACACTATAGTTTCACAACTTTCATGTACAATAGACAAAAGTTTTTACGCTCTCCTGCAAAGTAGTGCGACTTACGTTAATCTGGCTTTGAAGTAAGCTTGATGGATAGTTTTCAAAAAGGAGCGGAAACAACTTCCGGTTTCAGAGAAAAAGAAAAAAACTGAGAGGCAATAAGATGAAGGCAACAAGCAATATAAGAGGAAGGAACGAAGAGGAAGGCAATAAGCAAATGAATTATAAAGGATCATGTTTCTTAAAAATGTATAATAAATCCCTTAAATGTTAGTACAATCTACAATAATTGAAATAAGCTATCGATGTCAAGCGATATTCTCCATTTCAACATTTGTTGGGACTAAGCAAAATTTGCTATCAGCATTGTGCTTTTAAAAGGGCTATTTTCCTGGAGATTGTAGCTTAGTCCTCAGGTTCGGATGAATGGAAAAATCTGACGCATGTCTAGACGAACGGTTTATAAATAAAGGAATTCGGAACGAATTCATTTCGTAGTTAAAAATTCGCTCATCGTCGATTTGAACCTTTTTTTTTTTTTTTTGTCGTGTGCCAGCCAGGTTTTCAAATTGGGGTGTGCGCTCCTTCACCTTTCCAATTGTACCATAATTTGGTGTGAAGTCCGACTTCCACAGTATACGCATGCCATAGGTACCCGTTTGTAGGGTAGGCAACCTTTCACACAACAACACATTCATACAAAGAAAGGACAAGGACAGGAGAGAGAAAGCACATCCATGCCCAAGCCGTGACTCGAACCCGGGACCACACCATCCGTGGTAGACTGCTCTGACCACGAGACGAGGTGGCCGGCATTTGAACCTGTGATAGTTCTTTTTAGCGCATGGGAATTTTTATATTGACGTTCTTCCGTCATTAAAATCAATTAATTTATAACAATATTAGAGGTACCCTTCCCCTTCCCTCAGAGCGATGCAGTGCCGGATTTACGTTTTTCAAAGTTGAAATGATTTAAAAAAAAAACTTTTAAAAATACGGTTAAGAGCAGCAGTTTCAAGATTTGTCAAAACTCAGCAAGGGCGGATCCAGGGAGGAGCTGTTGGTTTCTATTACTTACTCATTACTATGAACACCGGTTTGCAAATATTGATCACATATGTTTTGGACTTCAGTTCCGAAACATTTCCGGGGGAAAGCCCAAAATTCCTTCCTTCAACATCATTAAAACTTGTCTAAAATTAAGTTTTCTGAACTTTAATGTTGAAAATTTACTGGTGAAGAGCCTCTCGAGAGAGCGGCGATCGCCACTCCCTTGTATCCGTCTCTGCGGCTCAGAAAAATAGTAGAGTTGACGCTAGAGCGATGGCGGAACATCCTCCCCAATGGTCTCTAAAAAGAACGAGAAAAGAAGCTCCTTAAAGAACAAGATCCCGCCAAAAAAATAAGAAAATAAATATCCGTAACCTTCCTCCGGGCTGGTACCTGTGGCAATATACTAAAAAATAATTCGTGTTTATTTACTGTCAGCATAATTCATGCATTATAGCATATTTTCTAAGCAGGAATGTCAAGGTTCACCAAAGCGAGCCCACTTGAAAAAACCCACTTTGTCGGTAAAGCGGGTTTTTACAAAACTTACTGCATATTGAAAACTTATTTCATAAACAAAGTAAATATTACTAACATTTTGTTCAATACTAAGCCTAGAAATTGCATTCTACAATTTAGTTGTAATATTTTTTTAGTTTCTTACAATGTTTAGTCTTTGTCAGTAACTGGTACAGAAATTGCCATCTTCTTTTCCTGACTACTTATTAGGTATTTGAAATATAACTGCACATGAATTTCACTTATTTATTTTTAAATACTTAGAAGATCAAATTAAGCAATAAATATTTCTACCAATAAATTCAATTCAATATCGATTTAAGAAAAATATCAGTTTTAAAATTTTAATATTTCATGCTTTTTCCACATTTGCCAAATAAGAATTTTTTAGGAGGTCACAGTGACCTTTTTTTGAGGCTTCGCTTATTCTATGAAAAAAAAAAAGTGTAGCAGGCAGTAGTTGGTGTACTATGATTCCTGAAAAACGCAGGTTTTTCATCAAAAACCCAGGTGAGCTGGGCTTTTTCAAAAAAAAAAAAACGTTTTTTTCAAACTCTGGTTTTTATATATGTGTACGTACATATTACTTATTATTACATACACAGGTTCTTTGAACTGCTAACAGACGGTTTTTAAAAGGTATCACATTCAGCGCCATTATCTTAAAAGTAGGAGGAGGTATTTTGTATGTAAATATCCAAAAAATCAGCATTTTTTCGCTGAAACACAATGGGGGAGTTTCCTTCAGTCAAAAGTACTACTTTTTCTTACTGAAATTCATAGAATGATATAAACAAATAACATGGGCCCGGAAAATACTTTAATTTTCCCAACAGTTTATTTTTTATTAATTTTTTTAAATACCCTACCTTGAAAACGGGGCGTGGTTTTTGTGACGTCAGTGGTGCACCTAACAGCTCTCTTTCCAGAAATATCACCGTTTTGCTTGACTTGAGTTGTCCAATCACAGGAATCGGTGACGTCACGACCTTCGTCATCTCACTACAACCAATTAGATTTCGCGCTTACGTGCACCACTGACGTCATGCGCAGATGGTTTTTTTTTTTCGGAATAGCATCTGCGCGCCGGTTAAAATAATTCATAAAAAATATATAACTGTGTCAAAAAATAAAAAAATGGTCAATTCCTATGTTTTGAAACATGCTCTTTCAGAAAAAAACTTTTGAAATGTCGGAAACTCCCCCATTGGTAATGCGCAATAAATAATTAATTTAGAACTACAGTTCTCAACCTTTCAGGCTCTGTGCCCTGCCCCTTTTATTTTTAAAATAAAATTTTTGGTGCAAAATAACAGAAATTAATACGAATAGAATAACTATCTTGAAAATTAAAATACTTCAATAAATTTCATTTTGCAAAAGTTTATAGGGAGAAAAGTTTATTTAATATTTGAAATTTTAGCCAGAAAACTGCGAATTTTTAGCGGGATTTTTTTAACGATATAGTTGTTTCTATTTCAATATTTAAAAAAAATAATAATAAAAAAGAATTGCTATTAATTAAAAAAAAAAACTTGTAATTTAAGCTTAATAATCTTTCTACTTCAATTAAAAAAAACAAAACAAAACAAATACATATATTTGTATGCATGTGTGTCTGAAAACTTTAATTTTACAATAGATTCTTAGGTGCAAAATAAAATATTTGTAATTCCTAAAAACCTTGAAAACCGAAAATCCATATATAAGGGCGATTCTCTGTAATCTGGTAATTGGCTGTCCGGACTGAGTATTTTAAAAATAATAAAGTGTAATAAAGTAATTATCGCTCTTAATACAAGTAGAGCATTAATACTTTGTGGCCCAAGTGTATTTGGAGTGATAACAATTTAATTTTTTTTTCTAGAAATTATATAAGCGCCAAAAACACAGTCCCCTGGCTGTCCCAATCCCATAGTCTAACTGTTCAAGATAGTATTTCAAAAAACCTATTAACACCACATAAATTTGGCAATTAATATATAAAAATAGAATAATGAAGCTATATTTTTCCTATGAAATAAGTTATAATTACGTATTTCTAAAACGTAAAATTGTCATGTAAATTCTGTCCAGAGTTTTTTCAAACAGTCCCCTGCAGGGGCGCCCCGAGCTTAAATTTTTGGGAGGGGGAAAATTCTCAATTTGCCGATTGGAACTTCAAAATGTGCCGAATGAAAAAATACGAGATGTGCACGAACTTTAGTGTCTTATTGATATTTTTACTGTTTTCCGAAGTAGTTCTGTAAATGCTGAAAACAACTAATAACAATACTTGTATCTTTGGTAAAGCAGAACTTTGGACGTTCTGAGGCTTGAAGGAGCAAATTATTGAGTGAACTCGGTGACTGGCGCAGCTATGATTTCATTTTGGGGGAGGGATCCAATAAAATTTATGAAAAAAGGGTTAATTAAACTTTGATATTTATTAAGGTATTCGAGTAAACTAAAAAATGCATGTTGTTTTTACAGTATAATACAGTTAAATTTTACGACAAAAAACTAAAACTTCTAATTTTACAGTAAGAAACTGTACAATTGCTAGTTTTAGTTAATTACTCTGCATTTTACAGTTTTAAATTGGAACTTCGGCTGCTAGTATTATACTGTGAAAACGACAGTTAATTTTTTGCAGTGTAGGGAAATTATGTATGCGAAACGAATGTTTCATTTTTGATTTTTATTTTACTTATGGCTGCGCCACTGACGCGAATCAGTTGCTAGCCGAAAAAGATTAAGTTACACACACACAATTACACAGAAAATACACTATTAGTAGCTTATTTTTCAATGGCGAATCAACGAAATTATAACAGGATTTTTTTAACACAATTTCTTCATAAACTACATTCACAATTTATTGAAAATGATGAAAACTAATTTTAATAAATTCTAAGAAAAAGCATAATGTCTGAAAAATAATTTGAACAAAGATAAAAATTAATTTATGGCTAAAATTTTACACATTTTTTTCCAAAAGCATGACGACCTTCAACGAAGAAATTAATTTGTTTCTAATTATTGAGATCGGTGGCGGATCTACCAAGTCACAGATGTCGCAACTGTGACATTAGAGCCCGGAAAGGAATTTAAACTGCACATGAAAAAATGTTCACGTTAAACAAGGGGCTCCCAAAATGTATTGCGACAGGCTCTCAAGTGTGGGAATCCAATGGCCATTGATTTAAATCAGTGAGTAAAAAATATGCATTGAAATAAATTAAAAGAGGAACAAAAAAAAGTTCAATTTAAAACTAACCGTTAATGGCGATAATTCGCTGCTTGAAGCAGTCTTTATTTTCTTTCTTGCAGCATCAAATGGATTTTTTGGAGATATGTCTTCCACCGTGACAAAGTTCCTCATGTTTTCGTTTATAATCGTCATCAAAAGTACTTCCACAAATTAAAAACTCAACTTTATATCGTTTACGAATTCTCTTCATTGTAAGCAAAATCAATAAATTAAGCAAAACAGATACTTGTATTTCAGTATTATAATTAAAACGAAAAACAATATTGAACTAGTTCGACGGTCGATTCTTTTCGTAGTGAAGAAAGTCAAGAAATGGAACTACATAAATGAAGCTAAGCAGATAATATTTTTCAGTACGAGAAATGAGAAAATCTGCTAGCAAAGTAAAAAAGAAAAAAAACTGAAGTCGCCGCACATAATATTAGAGTTCTTCGCGTTCAAAGTAGTCCGTGGAGTTAGTGCAAACATATTTCATTTCCGGATACCAGTCTGAAATTTTATGTGGGGCTTAAATTCACATAGGAGGAACGCCGGGAGACACTTGATCGGAGGTCAAGGTCATTCCGTGATGACGTCATCAAAATGGCCGCTTTTACAGGTAAATACGTTCGTTTAACTGCTTAAAACTCCATCATAGATTGAAATATTGCAAAATTCAAATATATCATCTGAAAGCACTTTAAAAGAGCTAATTAGAAAGATTTAACTTTTCTTTCTGAGGTAGAGTTCTCACCTGTAATGACGTCATCAAAATGGCCGCTTTTACAGGTAAATACGTTTGTTTAACTCCCCCTAAAACTCCATCATAGATTCAAATATTGCAAAACTCAAATATATCATCTGAAAGCTCTTTAAAAGAGCTATTTAAAAAGATTTAATTTTTCTTTCTAAGGTCAAAGGCCCACTTGTGATGACGTCATCAAAATGGCCGCTTTTACAGGTAACTACGTTTTTTAACTCCCCTTAAAACTCCATCATAGATTCAAATATTGCAAAACTCAAACGCATCATCTGAAAGCCCTTCAAAAAAGCTTTCAGAAAAAATTAATTTTTCTTTCTGAGGTCAAGGGCCCACCTGTAATGACGTCATCAAAATGGCCGCTTTTACAGGTAAATACGTTTGTTTAACTCCCCCTAAAACTCCAACATATATTTAAATATTTCAAAACTCAACTATATCATCTGAAAGTGCTTTAAAAGATCTATTTATAAAGATATAATTTTTCTTTCTGAGGTCAAGGGTTCACCTGTGATGACGTCATCAAAATGGTCGCTTTTGCAGGTAAATACGTTCGTTTAACTGCTTAAAACTCCATCATAGATTCAAATATTGCAAAACTCAAATACATCATCTGAAAACTCTTTAAAAGAGCTATTTAGAAAGATTTATTTTTTCTTTCTAAGGTCAAGGGCCCACCTGTGATGACGTCATCAAAATGGCCGCTTTTACAGGTAAATACGTTTGTTTAACTCCCCCTAAAACTCCATCATAGATTCAAATATTGCAAAACTCAAATATATCATCTAAAAGCTCTTTAAAAGAGCTATCTAGAAAGATTTAATTTTTCTTTCTAATTTTAAGGGCCCACCTGTGATGACGTCATCAAAATGGCCGCTTTTACAGGTAAATACGTTCGTTTAACTCCCCCTAAAACTCCATCATAGATTCAAATATTACAAAACTCAAATATATCATCTGAAAGCTCTTTAAAAGAGCTATTTAGAAAGATTTAATTTTTCTTTCTAAGGTCAAGGGCCCACCTGTGATGACGTCATCAAAATGGCCGCTTTTACAGGTAAATACGTTTGTTTAACTCCCCCTAAAACTCCATCATAGATTCAAATATTGCAAAACTCAAATATATCATCTAAAAGCTCTTTAAAAGAGCTATCTAGAAAGATTTAATTTTTCTTTCTAATTTTAAGGGCCCACCTGTGATGACGTCATCAAAATGGCCGCTTTTACAGGTAAATACGTTCGTTTAACTCCCCCTAAAACTCCATCATAGATTCAATTATTGCAAAACTCAAATATATCATCTGAAAGCTCTTTAAAAGAGCTATTTAGAAAGATTTAATTTTTCTTTCTGAGGTCAAGGTCTAACCTGTAATGACGTCATCAAAATGGCCTCACATGACGTCATCACAGGTGGGCCCTTGACCTTAGAAAGAAAAATTAAATCTTTCTAGATAGCTCTTTTAAAGAGTTTTTAGATGATATATTTGAGTTTTGCAATATTTGAATCTATGATGGAGTTTTAGGGGGAGTTAAACAAACGTATTTACCTGTAAAAGCGGCCATTTTGATGACGTCAGTACAGGTGGGACCTTGACCTCAGAAAGAAAAATTAAATCTTTCTAAATAACTCTTTTAAAGAGCTTTCAGATGATATATTTGAGTTTTGCAATATTTGAATCTATGATGGAGTTTTAAGCAGTTAAACGAACGTATTTACCAGTAAAAGCGGCCATTTTGATGACGTCATCACGGGTGGGCCCTTGACCTCAGAAAGAAAAATTAAATATTTATAAATAGCTCTTTTAAAGAGCTATCAGATGATATAGTTGAGTTTTGCAATATTTAAATCTATGATGGAGTTTTAGGGGGAGTTAAACAAACGTAGTATTTACCTGTAAAAGCGGCCATTTTGATGACGTCATTACAGGTGGACCCTTGACCTCAGAAAGAAAAATTAAATATTTATAAATAGCTCTTTTAAAGAGCTTTCAGATGATACATTTGAGTTTTGCAATATTTTAATCTATGATGGAGTTTTAAGCAATTAAACGAACGTATTACCTGTAAAAGCGACCATCTTGATGACGTCATAACGGGAGTTCATGACCCCTGATCAAGTGTCTCCCCCCGCGGTTTTTTGTTCTTACATATGTACCTAAGCTCTGTTCCAAATTTCACACTGGTATCCGGAAGTGAAATATTTCGGCTGTTTTTGTCGCTAACTCCACAGACTAAAGTGCAACATTTATGCATTGCAGCATTTTCACTATAATCCGTCTTGTCTGGGGTCATGCTACAGACACTACGGAATTCCCCGAAAGGCGCTAAGGAAAGAAACGGTTTGGTTTATGGTAAATGACGTCAATAAAAGAATGGGATATATTTTTATTAATCAGATCTTCTCATTTTCAAAGATAACAAATGTACAACAAAAAAAAAAGGAAAGATTTCAGCCACACGCACACTATATATATATATATATATATATGTATATATATATATATATATATATATATATATATATATATATATATATATATATATATATATATATATATATATATATTGCAAAAAAGTATTTCAATCCTATCCCTGAATGTGCCGAATCGTTGTCCGAATTTGCCGAATGCGGAAGATGTTTGGGAGGTCCCGGTGACCTCCCTTCGGGGCGCTCCTGGTACCCTGCAACAAATTCAAAGCTGTAATACGAAAAATCTATAACTTTTACAAATTCTTTTTGGCATGAAAATTAAAGTAATCAGTGTGAATTTGCCGAAATCGCCGAGAACGGCGTTGAAACGCTACTTTGCTTAGTTTGAGAGCCACATTTGTGATGAAAGTATGCATCAGGGTCGTTGCGAAAACAGTCCTCTGGGAAGTGATTTTATTAATGTCAATTAATTTAATTAAAAACATATTAGTTATTATATCCACGATTTGTGCCTAAAATTATAGGTAGTCTCGTAACGAATTATGTTCCAATAGTTTAGCAGATATTACGCAACAAAGAGCAAAAACGCAGTCACCTGGCACAGTCCCCTGCCTAGTTATACTAGGCGGGGGACTTACCCCCTATCATGATTTATCAGAAAAACACAAACTTCAATTGGCCCTCTTTCAAACCAAAGTAATAAATTCATTTTCTGAGCAATAGTATTATAATTATACGAACATTTCAAAAAACCGTGCCCGGACAAATTTCGTGTGAAAAAAGACGAGTTTACAGAGAATCGCCCATAAACAAAAAGAGAATTGAGTGCGTGTGTGTATGTTCTTTCAAACAAATCCCACTTTAAATCAAATCTCAGTCAAATTTAGCAATGAGGCATCCGGAAAAGGTTGTAGGCCTGAAACGGGATTTTCAAACTCAAAATAAAAAATGGCATAAAAAATAGCCTTTTCTACTCAAAATAATCATCGAATCATCTCGATTTAAGTTTCACTGGAAAGTGCAGACTAAATACTTTTTCAGAACTGTAACCTTGTTTTGTCAGGAATGTTTTGCAACCGATGCCCTTATGCCAATGAGGAATTTTCGGGAGAGTTTTACTTGTTCTCATGGAAAGTTATGGGGACTATTTCTCTCATTCTAATGGGAATTTTGAAAGATTAATTTCCTCTCTATGAGGGGGGTAGGTTGAATACTGTTGTGTGTTGAACTAATTCAAGCAAAGATTGGTAGGGGAGTAATGTCGAGGTAGTACTGGAAATTTGAGGGGGGAGGGAAGGGACTGTTGTATTATTCTTCAAAAGACGATTTTTAAGGTTTGTTGATGCTGTTTTGAAACTGCTGTCTTTGTTCTAATGACTCTTTGAAATTTTGTTTTTCTTATCCATTTGGGTGTTGGAATATTTAAAAGAATTTACTCACGAATGAGAAAACTTCCATTCACTTTTCAAACTTCGGTCATTTCCAAATTTTAATAAGAGTTTTCAAGAACTGTCGTCATCATTGAGAAAAAATTTCACACTATATTTTTTTTCTTTCAAGACAGTTTGTTGAACATGCGTCATTTGACATGATATTTTCAAGACAAACCGTTCAAAGTCGGGTGTTACAGCTAATACTTTTATAAATACAAATGCGACGACCAGCATCAGCAAGCTATGGGCCCAACGGGGGTGATCCTAGTCAAATTATAGACCCCAATGAAGATCAATGGCCCCCTTAAAACTATCTACTCCCCTGCTTCTTAGCACTTCTTCCAGTAAACTATTCCAAGTTCCCACTATTCTGCTAAAATAGTAATTTTTTCGAATTTCTAGGTTAGCCTGAGATTTAAACAGCTTATAACGATGACCCTTTGTCCTGCTTTCTGTGCAAAAATTTAACCCCATAAACATCTTTCATTTTGATAAATTTAAACAACTGAAGCATGTCCCCTCTGATTCTCCTTTGCTCAAGACTATACATGTTAAGCATTCTAAGTCTGGAATCATAGTCTAAGTTAGAAAATCCATTCACTAACCTTGCATCCCTCCTTTGTACCCTTTCCAATACATTAATATCTTTTTTAAGATAAGGAGACCAAAACTGAACAGCATACTCTAAATGAGGTCTTACCAAACTTCTATATAAAGGCAGAAGAACTTTAGATTTGTTTGAAGTAGATCTGTTTATAAACCCAAGCATCCTATTGGCTTTGTTACTAGATATGCTGCACTGTTGACTAAACTTGAAGTCTTAATTTATGAAGACACCTAGATCCGTAAAATTCTCCGTCTTACTGATGACTGAACCGTGTAAATAATAGCTTGTATGCTTATTTCCATGACCTAAATGCAGCACTTGACTTTTCCCAACATTTACTGCCATACCCCACTTGTCAGCCCACTTAGTAATATGATCCAAATCCTCTTGCAACTGATTTACTTGTTCATCATTTTCTACAACCCTCATAACTTTGACGTCATCAGCAAAACAATTCATGTTTCCAGAAACATTTTCATGAATATCATTCATAAAAATAATAAACAAAAGTGGACCTAAAACTGATCCTTGGAGAACCCCACTTAAAACCTCACTACATTTAGAATGGTTACCCCTTACAACTACTCTTTTAACTTTGCAAATTTATCTCATTAAAAGAAAAACTTTCCATTTGAAAGATAAAATTATGGGCATTTAGAAAAAAAAAGTTGAAATATCAAGAAGCTTTACAGGGAGGAGGAAAAAATAAAAACTTTGCACTAAAATCAATTTTGAAGCAGAATAACTTGTTACGACAAAGAACACAAAATAAGCTTCTCTGAAAAAAAACCTCACCACAAAATAACAGAAAATAAAAACATTTTTATTTATACAACAAAAATTTGCGATCAGATCAAAAGTTGATGAGCTTCTTGAGGGCTTCAAAGCATCGCCACTTGCTGGGGATGTAGAACGGTTCGAAGACATGGGAGAAGGGGGCATCATGACCCGTCACTCTCTGGATGGGAGCCTCCAGGTTCAGGAAGCATTCATTCTGGAACAAGAAAGAACAAAACTCTGAACATAACAGATACAAGTGACTACCAGTAAAAGGCTATGAGCCCGGCTATGCTGGTCCTATAGTTGAGGTACACCTAACCTGGTAGTATCATAATGCTAGGATCAGTGGCGTAGCAAGAACAAAATTAAGTCTGGGCGAATGAATTTTGCCGGACCCCGACCCTCCTTCCCCTTTTGAGATTGATTCCAGTTCAAGTTATTCATCTATTCTGTGCAAAAATATTTAAAAAATAAAACCTTTTCGTATTTGTTGTTAATCATAAAAATTAAAACATTATACATTAAAAAAAATATTTGAGATAAAAACATACAACATGAAATAATTATATATATTTTGGGGTAGTTTGAACTACTTTGAAATGCATGATATATTTAATTTTTTGTCACAATATTTTGATGAGCTATGAAATAAGTTTTAATTTATAAAATGGCAAATAAATACTTATTCATTCTAAATTTTATTGATATTACGCTTTAAAAGACCGGCTGTGTATTAAGTCTGAATTGATGTTGCACCCATTAGTATAACTTTTTTGGCACAGTTGATTTGTTTAAGGAGAAAAAACATAAACTTAAAACCAAGAAATTCTACTGATTGATCAAAAATTCATCTTTTCACAGTTAGCAACTTCAAATAACAGTGCCTGAATAAAAGGGGGGAGGGGGGAACTTTTCAACCGTGAGTAAATGGTGTGTGCTGGGCTTGGTTTTGAAATTTTGGGCACCTAATTTTGGGCTAATCTACTTAAATATTTTTTTAACATTTTAAATAACAGAAGAAATGACTTTCATTTCTGGAAGAGAGGTGGTGAGGAAAAGGCATACTAATAAATGTATATATTGTACAGATACAAAATCTGGGCAGAAAAGTTTATAATGTTTCAGTTTCATGCACACATGGGAGAAGGAACATTTTTGGAAGCTCGGGAATTCTGAAGGCATTAAAATAATGCTAAGTTAGTTTTTGGCCAAAAAATGTTGAACAATGGCTAGAAAAGGATCCAAAAAAGAGTCAATAATTTATTTGCAGCTGTTAAGTGCTAGTCAAAACTCTAGTCATTTACTGTTGTGAACGAGGCATTTAAGGTTCAATATAACCAAAACAAAACTCAGTTCAAGAAAGTGCTATAGTGGTTGAAAAACTTTCTTGCGATATAATGTAAACCGCACTTAATAGGGTAATGGATAAATGAATATCCCACTTATGCAAAATATTCAGGAACCGAATATTTTCTTATAAAGATCTCCGCTTAATCGAATAATTTCCCTGGATAATCGAATAATCTTGGTCAGCTTTTGCCAATATTTTTGTTGAGGAAAATTTTGAAATAATTAATAATAAATTAAGAAAGAACAATTATTTATGTAAAAATATAAAATAATATTTTTGGCCAACAAGAGATGTGAAAAACAACATTCACATTCCATTAAAATATTTCCACTATTCTATGTAACTTTTTTTTGTAGTTGTCTCTAAATTAAATAGAAAATTTTAGAACTGGCAATGATTAAATGTAAAAACGGTAAGAAAAATATACATTGCAGATGATAGTAAATTGATAAATATTAAATGCTAAACACACCAGACGAAGAAGGGAGAGAAATGGAAAGAAAAGTGTTCCCAAAAGACCTTGAGAAAATAACGTATTATGTACTATGTAAGAAAAAAATAATGTCGTGAAAAAAAAGGTGCAAAAGCAAAGATTTTCCAACCCAAGTTGTGCATTACATTTTCGTAGTTTTCATACGTACTTACAATATTTATTCTTAATTATAATACTATATTGCTGTTTACGTAGCTTCTTTCAAAAATTTTCTACCATTAACGTTAATTATTGCGTTTATATAGCTATTGATTTATTATTAACATTTTAAGTCAGTTTGGAAAGGTAAAGAAAATTTCCCCACTTTATCGAATAACATGTATTGAAAAGATGATATTTGTTTAAGCGGGGCCGACAGTATTAAACAATTTTTCATAACAGCAAACAAACTAGTCTGATGAGAAAGCTGGAGATAAGTCAAAGAAAAAATTTATGGTATAGTAGCACTTTTTACAGAAAAGTATGCAGTTAAACCACCAGTAGTTAATACAGGGAAAAAATAAATCTTCAAGACATCAAGAGAAACACAAGTGCCCAAAGATCAGTTAAGAACAAGCAGAAAAAGTCAAGAGATTGCTTTGTACTGCTTATCCCTTTTCAAACTATATTTTTATTTTCCTGTTTTTACCACGTTCTAACAGGGCCACTGCAAAGAACTTATCTTTATATAATTGCTAAGACAATGCTGAATAACAAGAGCATTTCAGCTTTTTCTCTTATCTGGAGTTGACCAAGAGCATGCCAATTAAATTAAGTCTTTAATAAAGGAAGAATTGCTCCTGTATTAAAAGAGCAAATCGTAAAAATGGCAGTAAGAATTCTCTCAGACATATGAAGGTCAGGTGGTTGGTCGCTTTCGCTTCTAAAAACTGAAAAAGCAAGAATTAAAACAAACGTTTAAACAAGGTTGCCTGAAACTTCCAACACAAGCGGAGGGTCACCAAGTTAATGGGAAAAAATACCATTATACAACATTTACAGCAATTTTGTACTATCCAAAAACTTTGACACAAGCAGAAATTCGAGTTACGCAGAGTCGACATATCGAGAATCGAATACTTTATTTACGCGTAGTATTCAAACAACATTAGGGAGGGAAGGGGAGACACGCATTTTTAACAAGCTGTTAAATTATTTATTTTCATTTTTCCCAATCAAGAATTTCCTCCCGAAATTTCTTAAGTGGATTCCAATCTTTCAAGTTGTAAATTACTATGAGTTTCAAACCTGAATGCTTGCGGCAATCTCCGCTCCGAAGCCTCCCGTCAGAGGAGCCTCATGTGCAATCAGGAGACGACCTGTCTTCTTCACAGACTGAAACAAAAAGAAACATATAAGAGCCAACCTTCCAGAATTTTTCCGATTTTGTACAGGTCATTGATCAAATACAAAAAAAGTTTATTTTTTTAAAACAAAATATTGAGTTAGTAGATATATCAGTTTCATTGCGTGAAAAGTCTAAGACATGCTTCGCTGAAATATCTGCCTTAATGATGGCAAACTTTATCTTTACATTCTGGATGGTTGGATGGACATACTGACATAAGAGAAGTAAATTATGTTCTTGTAAAGTCACAGAAAGATTGCACAGCAAAAAAGACATACATATTTTTATATGCATTTGGAAAAGGATGCATAAATAATTTTAAAGCAATGCATAATCTTAAAACTTCAATTATTGGTTTTGACTTTTTATTTTCTCTCTAAACAGTAAACAATTTAAAATACAAAGCACAAATGCAGTTATTTCTTAAAAGTGTAATTTTTTTAATAAAGTTTCTATATATTTCTATTCTTACTCCTATCAAAAATGGAATAACCATAAAATCGGGAGTGAAAAAAGCACATGCATGACTTTGCAAAGAAATTCTGAATTGTAAGAGTAACTTACATTAACAACAGTTTCTTTATCCCAAGGCAAGATGGTTGCCAGGTCAATAAGCTCACATGATACGTTAAGTTTATCCTGTGCCAGCTGACACACCTCTCTCAGAACATGCACTTGAGTACCCCAGCCAACCAGGGTAACATCATCACCTGAAAGAAAAAAACAACAATATTATCTCCTGTTCTTAACCCATTAATGCCTGACATTTTTTTTCCAAAGATATTTGGAAAAGATGTTTGGACCATTGGATCTAAAGATTCTAAAGGTTATGTGCTGCAATCTGTTAATAATGAATTCAAATAATACCAAAGTAATAATTTAACACTATTATTTTTTTGAAAAATGCTCATTTTTGGACAATTCAGACCATTTTTGGGCTGCCTTTATAAAGGGACGATAGGCATTAATGGGTTAATAAAGAGCAAAAATCCTTCTTTTTGAAAATTATATCATGTTAGACACTACTTTGGAAATGCAGACGTATTTCTCGTGTGGAATAACTGAGCCTATATATGTCATTTGAAATTATTCACAAATATGTTATTATTCCTCACTGGTGATTTTTCTCACAGCCCCCTAACCATTTAGCTTTATTTGCAACTATTTCTACATCTATCAATATTTATATGTCTCCTTATTTACATATAAATGGAACTGTATATTTATTTACATGTACATACAGATAAGAAAGTTAAACCTGATGTTTGAATGTTTGCATGATTTCATGCATAAAACAGAAAAATATGCAAAAAAAAAAGTGTTTCCATTTATTATTTATTAAATTAGAAGTTTTTATGGATGTTAATGCAGTTGAATAGTATTTGGTGTGTGTGTGATTTTTTCTTTTTTAATTTAAACTATAATTATAAAGTAAAATATTGTAAAGTGGGTGAGACTTTCATGAGTATTACACTTAAAAGAAACAGGAAAGATTGGATACTGTGGACACTTTGCAAGGCCCCTCTCTTATCCCTACCATATCCAAGGTGTTGTGACGTTCACTTTGGGATCCACTAAATTATAGTACTCCCATAAACACAAAACAATTGTACTCCTAATCGTTTCATACTAAAATAAATACATTTATAAAAGCAATCATACATAGCACAAATAATGAAAATTAGCACAAAAAAAAAAAAAAAAAAGTGTCACCTTCTACAAGAATTTCAGCCTTGGAAAGTGCCAGTACATAGTCTTTTAGTGGTACCTGCTCCACAGCCATTCTGTACATTATCTTTGGCTCAAAAAAGATGCAAGGATTTTTGTCTCGAATACAGCTCAACAGCAATCCTTTTGCTTGCAGGGGGCCTCGAGGAATAACTACCTGAGGAAGGTGAAAGTAAGAGAGGCATAAATGAAGTTACAAATCCAACTTCAAAGAAAATGATGTTTAAAACTATGACTACAAATACTTCTTTTATTTATTTTGAAGGACGTTGAAAAATAAGGCAAGCACATTTTCTGACATGCCATGACTTCAAAACAGTTTGGCTCAGGCAGCATGTTTCTATTATCAAAATGCATAAAACAAAGTTATCACCTGCTTGAAAAATATCTTTCAGGAATAGAAGCACACATAACTCAAACTTTTCATTCTGAAATAGTTTGATCAGTACTTCTTGAGGCTTTCACGGCCGGCGTCAATATGAAGAGGTATTTCCGGGCTTATATGCCGTGGTCGATGAGAAACATAAATTTCAAACGTTTCGTCGGACACTGCGGTCGACATCATCAGTGAGTAGTTTTGGTGAGACTGATGCGCTAGCTTCGGCCGCTCTAGTATTTAAGTAGACTGCTGATGGGTGCTGGCTCCTGATTGGTTGTTTCTTTGGTCTCTTGAGCTGGCTGGATTCTGATTGGATGGATTTTCCGGTATTTGTGAGCCTACGTCTATGTCTGGATCGTTATGGCGAGCGAATCTAAGGGCGGAATGCCATGTTTTCGGTAAGTTGAAGTTCTCTTCTTTTCTATTGAAGTTACGCGCATGTTTGAAAATTTCGATAGCTTTGCGATGAAGACGGGCATAGTAATGGGATGTTGTGGCCAGGATTTCTGTGTCTTTAAATTTGATGTTGTAGACTCCTTCTTGTTGGCTATGTTCGGCTACTGCTGACTTCTCATAGTGTCCTAACCGGCAATGACGTTCGTGCTCGGAAAGGCGTGTCTTGATGCTACGTTTTGTGGTTCCAACATAAACGGATCACGAGCACGGAATTTTATATACTCCTGACCCAGAGAAGGGGTCACGGGGGTCTTTCACCAGGCGATATCAGTTCCTTAGTTGGGTGGTGGGCGTGAAAACAATCTTCATCGCGAAGCTATTGAAATTTTCAAGCATCCGCGTAACTTCAATAGAAAAGGAGAGAACTTCAACTTACCGAAAACGTGGCATTCCGCCCTTAGACCAGCTCGCCATAACAGTCGAAACATAGACGAAGGCTCACCCATAACGGAAAATCCATCCAATCAGAATCCAGACCGCTCAAGAGACCGAAGAAACAACAACCAATCAGGAGCCAGCACCCATCAGTAGTCCACTTAAATACTAGAGCGACCGAAGCTAGCGCATCAGTCTCACCAAAACTACTCACTGATGATGTCGACCGCAGTGTCCAACGAAGCGTTTGAAATTTATGTTTCTCATGGACCACGGCCTATAAGCCCGGAAATAACTCTTCATGTAGTTTGATCAGGTTTTCAAAATATTGCAATATTTTCGGAAATACCTAAAATGTCCAATATTTTAATATTGATCAGATATTTTCATAAACATCTGATATATTAAATCAATAAACTTGAACAGTAACTGCATATGGCATACACAATTCTGAGATTACAAAATGGAACTTAAAAAGTGATCAAACCTTTATACCAGGAATATGGGCAAGAAATGCTTCAGGGCTCTGGGAGTGATACAGGGCCCCATGACCGACGGCTCCGTAAGGGGCTCGAATGGTCAATCCCCCACAGTTGAACTGGTTACCTGATCGAAACCTGAGCTTTGCTGCTTCATTGACTAGCTGAAAAATAGTTTCTTGTTGAGATACTAGAAACACCCCAAGTTTTTTTTTTTTAATGTAAGAAAAGAAAGAGAGAGAGACGAAAGGGGGAAAAAACGATTTACTATCCAATTTTTTTGATACGTATCCTTACACCACAAAATAATTTAAATCATATTAAAAAAAAAAAAAAAAAAGACAAACAATTGATATTGTTCATCCTAAATATTAATACTATTGAAATACTATCAGTTGAAAAAAGTAATGGCAATGCTTTACCTCTGACATTTTAAGCAGCAAAAGTTCTATTCTTTCCTCGGGAATTAAAAAGTTTTGATTTTTTGCAGGAATTGGAAGTTTTTAATTCCTGAGGAGGTTAAAATTTTTTGCAAAGTTTTCCAGGAATCTGAAAAATTCTCCTCACTTTTCCAGGTTTCTAGGCAAGTAGACATCTTATACAACCTAGCAATTTCAAGAATTTTTAGTAATTATGACTAAAAACTGATACCTGGAACACAAGATTTTGCAAAATGAAGCACATGACCTTACTAGTTACCAAGGTGCCCACCTTAACCTTGACATCTATTGCGGCTAATTCAACCACTCTGCAGTGCGTTGGTGCACACCACCCCTCGGTGGTTTACTTTAGGGTATTCTCTTTCTTCGAATGCAGTGTTCCATTAATAACGCTGCAGTACATTAATTTTTGCATACCTAACTGCATGTATTAATTGAGAAGTACATTAATTTTGGACAAGGTATGCCATTCAATTAACAATTTTGCTGGAATCTTTCCAAAGCCCATACGTCTCTAACTTTCTTCAACGGAAAGAATTGGACTTTCATCGTTTTACAAAACGCACCTAAGTTTTTTTACAGTAGCCTTACAGTACAGCTGTCCTAACGTATAAAATAGTACCTCAATTTTTGACCATTTGTAGTTATTTCTATTCCTAGGGTTAGTATTGAGGATATATGTTACCCTACAAATAGAAGGCTATAAGTGTACTAAAATGTAATACTATACACTGAAGTGACAAAAGTCATGGGATAGCAATATGCAAATTTTCAGATGGCAGTAGCATCGCATAGAACAGGTATAAATGCGCAGTGCTTTTACAGAGCTTTCATTTCTGTTCAAGTTATTCATGTAAAGAGGTTTTAACGTGATGATGACCGCACGACGTGAATTAACAGACTTTGAACGCGGAATGTTAGTTGGAGCTAGACGCATGGGTCATGCCATTTCGGAAATCGTTAGAGAATTCAACATTCCCAGATCCACTGTGTCAAGAGTGTGCCGAGAGTATGAAATTTCAGGCATAACATCCCACCATGGACAGCGCAGTGGTCGACCGCCTGCACTTAAAGATCGAGACCGGCGACGTCTGCAAAGAGTCGTAAATTCTAACAGACAAGCAACACTGCGTCAAATCACCGTAGAAATCAATGTGGGACGTACAATGGACGTGTCTGCTAGAACTGTGCGGAGAAATTTGGATTTCTTGGGCTATTCCAGCAGAAGACCGACTCGAGTGCCTTTACTGACAGAACGACATCGCTTGCAGCGACTCTCGTGGGCACGTGAGCATATCGGTTGGTCCCTAGATGAATGGAAAACCGTGGCCTGGTCCGATGAGTCACGATTTCAGCTGGTAAGAGCCGATGGTAGGGTTCGAGTGTGGCGCAGACCCCACGAAGCCATGGACCCAAACTGTCAGCAAGGCACTGTTCAAGCTGGTGGTGGCTCCGTAATGGTGTGGGCTGTTTTTTCATGGCATGGACTTGGTCCTCTAGTGCGACTGGACCGAACATTGACTGGAAATGCTTATGTGCAGCTACTTGGAGATCACTTGCAGCCATTCATGGACTTCATGTACCCAAACAACGATGGGATTTTTATGGATGACAATGCGCCATGTCACCGGGCCACAACTGTTCGCAATTGGTTTGAAGAAAATTCTGGACAATTCCAACGAATGATTTGGCCACCTAGATCGCCCGACATGAATCCCATTGAGCATTTATGGGACACCATCGAGAGGTCTGTTCGTGCCCAAAATCCTGCCCCATCAACGCTTTCACAATTATGGACGTCTATCGAGACAGCATGGCTCAATATTCCTGCAGAAGACTTCCAACGACTTGTTGAGTCCATGCCACGTCGAGTTGTTGCACTTCGCCGGGCAAAAGGAGGGCCGACACGATATTAAGAGGTATCCCATGACTTTTGTCACTTCAGTGTATAGTTTACAGCTTTTTAGAATTGTAGGATAGCACATATCACCATTTTAAATCTAGAAAAGGAATTCACTACAAATAGGTGAAAAATGGAGATGCTGCTTTTTAGGTTAGTATGGCAATATATTAGGCTTTTACTACATGGTCCGTACCAAAGGCAGCTCATACAGGGGGCAAGGGAATCAACTGTCCCCTCATTTTTAAAAGTAAAGGGGCTTTTCCCTCCAATTTTCAAAGTAAAAAATCAGCAGTCAATTGAAAAATGATAAAACTGATTGATTCAAGTGTTTAAAGAATGAAGAATCGACTTAATAGATGTGTGCATTTTTTCATGACATTATATCAAGAAATAAAAATCGAGCTTTGAATCAGACAGACGGAATGTTACTATGATCATCTCTTTTGATTTCTGAGGTTGCATTTGGAGTATTATAGAAAATCATTAACTTAATAATGATATTTAAATTTAGTTGTGCAATTTCTTTAATAGTCCGGGAGCTAACTGTTAAAAATCAATGGAATATTGCAAATCGTGATAAGAAGATGCCACTTAGTAGGAATGTTGCTAATGCCTATACAATGAAATTAAGACCCAGAGGCACTTTCAAAAACCGTTTTAATCCAAGATGGCGGTGTTTTTCAAAATGGCGTCCAATGCTTCTGCTTTTTAAACATAAACCATACACAAGAGGTTTTTATATCAAATTATATGTTTTTCAGGTCAAGGATTTCATATAGTATGTTGAAAAAAAGCTAAATGTTCATTTTGATGTTTAGTTATTTATTTTTCAGAATTATACTGTTTACAAAAAGACAGCATGCACTATCCAAAATCTTTTAGAAAAGTAGCCGATTTGTAACCGATGAAAATAAACTGAGAAACCTGGAGCTGTAGAAACCTAATCATCCTCGAAGTAGTCTCCTAAGAACTCCATACACGTCTCCCAGCGGTGCTTTTATTGTGAGAAGCTTTCAGAGATGGCCTTTTTTGAAAGAAAATGTAACTCTGCTGCCATTCCGTTATAATGTCCTCGCTTGTTTGAAATCTCCTTTCAATCATCTCATAAGTTTGAGAAACAACCGGAAGTCGCAGAGGGCCATATCGGGAGAGTAAGAACCGCTCGAAGCGGAAGACTTCTGAATTATGTGAGAGAAATGTCCTGGAAAATCGTATTTGAAAGCCATTTTTATTTTCCTAATGGTTTTAACTTGGCTGTCGCCAGTTGCTATCAAAATTTGATGCAGTAGAGCTGCTACAGTTGTTTCGTCATTTTGCTTCAAATTAAAAAATGAAAAAAAAAGAAGAAAAAGGAAAAATTAAAAAAAGGGGGGGGGGGAGCACAATGCATTACTTTAGTCAAATACAGTTTGCAGAGACAGACGTTAGAAATGGGAAAAAAATCCCTCATGTGCACACAGGTACAAGGTCAGAATATACAAGCGCACTTGATTCAGGTCCATCAGGTTTTCAAGTGCTTTCACACACGGAGCTTTGTCTAAAAATTAGCACGACTTGTTGAGAAATTCAACTCACTCACTCTCTTTACTTTATAAGGTATCTTAGTTATTAGTATAATCAGAAGTTTAAAGGTTGTAACGGCATCAGGTGTAGACGTTAAAGGAAATAGTACGGCACAAAATTGGCTCTTTGGTGTTACTTGCCGTGGCCACGAGAAAGCAGACTAAAAATTATATTGCATTTTCAAGACATATTGGACAACTTCTTCAGGAATATGTTCATTCATATTGTTGATACTCGTGTCTCAGTTTTAGCAATATCTTACTTCTTTAACTTGTCAACAATAAGTTTGAATAATCTTTGGAATGCTTTTGAAGCAGGTAAGAACTACAGATTTATTTTAGATCATCTATTGGGAAAGAAGAGTCTCTAGCTTTACCAGGATTTCATAGGCCTAAAAAAATGAAAGGAGAAAAAAAGAAAAAAGTAAAAAACAAGAGCACAGCACACCACTTTAGTCAAATTCAGTTTGCCATAAACAGACGTTGATAACGGGAAAAAATTCGCTTATGTGCAGGAAGGTGCAAGTCCAGAAATGTTCATAAGGTTTTCAAGTACATTCACACAGAGTTTTGCCTGAAAATAAGTATTATTGAGAAATTCAAGTCACAAAGAAGAGCTCTTCTCTCTATAAGGTACCCTAGTTATAAAGGTTACAGGTATAATTACAAATTTACAAGTTGCAACTACATCAGGTGTAGACGTTAAAGGAAATGAATGAATGAAGTGAAAAGGGGGCGCTCCCAAGGCAGCGCAAGCACTGCGACCATAGGTCTATTGTACTATCCCCAATAGTAAGGAAATAGTACTAGTAAGGAAATAGTACTGCACGAATTTTGCTCATTGAAATTACTTGCCGTGGCTATGGGGAAGCAGACTAAAAATGATATTGCATCTTCAACACATGGCGAAGAACGGTTTCAAGAATATTTTCAATCGCACAGTTGATAGAAATGTCTTAGCTTTTACAATAGCTTACTTCTTTACTTCGTCCACATAAAATATGGATAAACTCTGGATTTCTTTAGGAGCAGGAAAGGACCAGATTCATTTCAGATCACCTATTTGGAAAGAAAAGTCTCTAGCTTTACCAGGATTCCATGCCTTTCCAGTCTGTGACAGCAATACTATCTTCATTGAGAAGTCCATAAAATCAACTTAGAAGGTATAGGCGCTGTTAGAAGAAGTTCATTCAGTTCATTTATCCCACAACCTCAAAGTTCATTACTGAAGATTTTTTTTTTCTTTGTAACTGTAAGTGAAGTACGACAAGAATCGTTTATAACCAAAAATCGGCCACTTGAAAGTTGACCACTGAATAAGGGTGTCTTACAGCAACAGACGTAACACTTTCCAGTCTAGACACTTTAGGGGACTAAGCAACAAACACATACATGCACCATCTCTAAGCGAATGGGGATGGCAGTTTTTATGATGAAACTAGGCAGATGAAATGTTCGGAGTTACAGGAAAGTTCCGATTCATGAATTGCGCTATTAAAATGCACGTGAAAAAGTTGTAAAAACAATGTGCAGCTGCAAAAGTGTTAGTTTATCTTGCACACTATCATGCAAATACAAAAACGAATGCGAACAATGAAGTGGTGTTCGACTTACGCTATATTTACTATACAATACATATTAATAAGATCATTTATGTGTTGGCACAATTAGATATTTTTCCTCCTTTCTAACTGGTGCTATGAAAGCATTCACAAACAAGGGCTGTTTGAAAAGTATACAACTATTTTTTACCATTGAAAACTTGATGGATACGAATAAAGTCCGTGTGCATGTACTGATCTTGAACCTTTTGAGTACATAAGTGATTAAATTACCATCTGTCTGTAACTTCAATCACTGTCAAATTGCATTTGACTGGTGCAATTGGTTATGCTCTTGTCTTTTTTTTCTCTTCAAGGAAAATAACGAAACGACTGGACCAGCGCTACTGAATCACATTTTGTTAGAAAGTGGCGACAGTCAAGTCAAAATCATTCGGAAGATGCAAACGGCTTTCAATGACGATTTTCCAACACATTTCTCGCATTGTTCAGAAATCTTTTGGCGAATAACCAGATTCTTGTAATTTGACAAGCTTCTTACTCTCCTGATATGGCCCTTTGCGACTTCTGGCTGTTGCCCAAACTCAAGAGACGATTGAAAAGAGTGACATTTCAAATAAGAGTGAACATTTTGCTGTAACGGCAGTCGAGTCACGCTTTATTTCGAAACGGGCCTTCTCGGAACGCTTCTAGCAATAGCAGCACCGCTGGGAGATGTGTGTGGAGTTCTTAGGAGACTAATTTGAGCATGGTTAGGTTACCACTGCTCCAGGTTTCCCAGTTTATTTTCTTCGGTCGCAATTCAGCTACCTTTCTAAAAGATTTTGGATACTGCATGTAGTCTTGTAAACAATATAATTCTTAAAAATAAATAAAAAATAAACATCAAAATAAACATTTAGCTTTTTTTCAACATACTAAATGAAATCCTCGGCCTGAAAAACATATAATTTGATATAAAAACCTCTTTTGTGTGAGTTAAATTGCAAAAGCAGTAGCATAGGCCGCCATTTTGAAAAACGCCGCCATGTTGGATTAAAACAGTTTTTGAAAGTGCCTCTGGGTCTTAATCTCAATGTATAGCCCTAAACAACATTCCCACCAAGTGGCAACTTCTTATCACGATTTGCAGTTTTCCAATAGTTAGCTCCCGGGCTATAAGGAAAGCCAGCTTTAAGGGTGCTGACATCTACGCCCCCCCCCCCCCCATTTTGACTTCCTACTTTTTTGGTGCACCAGCCACTGTACAAAAAAGCACAAAACAAAAATGGTCAACTCATTCTGCCAAAAATTATTAATTAATTTGCAACATTATCAAAATGTGCTTTTTTTTCATGCACCATACGGATCAGAAAGAAACTTAAAAAAAAAAAAACTTCCATAAATCTCAGTACTAATGCAGCTTGGAAGAAATGATTTTTTGGTCATAAAAAAAAAATTGCATTATTTTCAACACAAATTAACACTATTTAAGATATATCAAAATTAAGCAAAGAATTTCACCTGGTCGAAGGCTGGGTAAAGGTAGTCTGCAAATTGAATTTCAGCGATAGACGTGGCTCCTGCAACAGCCAATCCGATGCCGAAGCCCACGATTCCCTGTTCACAGAGAGGTGTGTTGAACACTCGATCTCGACCTAGGACAGAAAGGTACAATATTTCAAGATATACCATGATAATACATTTAAGTCTTAATAACTCTAAGTCCCAAGGGACCAACAAAAAACTTTTGAGGTATTGAACGTTTGAGTAATATTCAGTTCTTACGCTTATCTCAAGAGTGGGACCTAATGAAAACTTTGAGATAAAGGAATATTCGAGTTATGGCTTCGAGTTATTGAGACTCCACTGCATATGAGTCATTTAGCATCAAAACCAGTTAGTTAATTTCTCAAGATCCATAGTTCTGCCTTCGGAAATATGGATCTAAAGGCATTTTGACTTGAAATCCTTGCTTTATATTCACTTATTGCTGAGGTCCAGTGGTCTTTAATATATATCCTTTAAGTAATTGGTAAAGGAGCTACTAATCATATATATATATTTTTCATAAAAGAGGGACTTGTTGGTTCCATTCTAAATGACTCATATATTCTTTAAAACTCACTCTCTCATATTCATCATAAGTGAGGGGGTGATGACTATAAGCTATTATGCTACAACATTAAAATCAAATTATTTCTGATGTAAAATAAGGGCTAATCAACATTTTTTTTTTTTTTTTCACAAACAAAGCAAATCATAAAATTTATTATCATCACGATGAGCATTATAAATAAAAGGAAGAAAGAAAACATTGGCCAAAAAATAATATGATTGATCATGGCCAATATTTTTTCTTCTATTGACGAGCTCAGATTAATTCATAAAAAAATAATCATGCCTTTAAAAAAAGTTGATAGGAAAAATTTTCTTAGCCCTTATTTGGCCTATATGGAAAGAATCACTCAAAGATGGACAATTTCATGGAATTCACTTTTTACTTAGGCATTTAGTATTATAGGGACACTTTTTTGATTCACCTGAGTTAGTTGGTTTTCTCGTCTTTGATGAGGAGGGTGCTCTATTGAGCCATTGACAAGAAATATGTGTTTATTCCAGAGAGATACCCTTTGAATCGAAAAGTTGAATGTCTAGAGCAGTGGTTCTCAACCTTTTTAGAGCTACCACCCCCTTTCGATTTAAAATTTTTTCAGCGCCCCCTTTGTGGACGAGCGTAAAACTGAAAAAGCGAGGGGGGGGGGGAGTAGTTTTTTCGACAGGCTTAACTGTATCATTTTCTAAAACACATACAGTTGAAAAATTACTAAAGAGTAAAAAGACGTGCTTTTTTTTTCTTTATAAGAATTTTTAGAAAAAGCGGACATTTTTTCCTTCTGAAAATTTATGTCTATTTCCCCCAGGAAGGACTAAAGCTTAAACTATGACCCGTAATTGCACCCTAAAAGATTATCAATCAAGTTTTAATTTAAAAAAAAGAGAACTGAAGTAATTTGAATTTACAACTGTAAAGATAAGTTCAATTGAAAGAAATTCTTTTTTAGTAATTCATTGCTTTGATAAGGTTAGATAAGGTAACAACAGTTTAAATATGCCTTTGGCGACACCTGAAATACCGGGAATATCCCCCGAAATTTGTTTTGAAAATGAAGTCCGAAAAATGCTGTTTCTTTAATCGTAGGGTTTCGTGGTGTTAAGATTCGGGTTCAGATTCCGCCCCCGATGAAACATTTAAAGTTGACGTAATTTTAGGCAATTTTTGAGAACGTTAACTAGGGAGAAAGAGGTCCCTCATTAAGATTTTTCAAAATTGAAGTTATTTTAAGGCTAAGTTTAGTAATGTTAGAATCAGAGCTTCTTTCAGCGTTCTATGAAATTGAAGTATAAAAAAGACTAATTTAAACTATTTTTGTTGATGTTGAGGGCATGGTAAAGGTTCGGGAGTTTTCTCCGGAAAATTTTCTCACCTCGCACTCTGATAAATGCGATCGTTACCTTTGGGGTTGTTAGGGGATAATCTAACAACATAAAAAGACGGTCAAGTCATGTGACTCTCATCTAAAAATTTTTAGAAACTGACCTCGTAAAAACGTAATTTTAGGCTCTGTTTGGTCACGATTGGAGAAGAGACAGGTAGGTTGAGATTCCCTCCCGTAATGATTTTCACCAAATCACTAGGCTGAGAATGAAGATATCCATAGCTCTTCGACTGAAATGTCTAAAAACGAAAATTTAAGCTATGTATGGTTATGTAGGAAAAGAGGCACGCGGTTCTAGATCTTAACCCAGGAAGTCTCTTAAAAGTGACATTTTTAAACGCAATTATATATATATAAAATAACAGAATTTTAAGAAGAAAAAACGAAGAGACCACACCAAAAGCCCATAGATGCGCAAAGCAGCTAAACTACAAAGCCAAGTATATAATAAAACAAATAAAAAATAATAATAATGAAATAGAAAATGGCACATTAGGAGAAGTGAAAGGAGAAAGGTTGAATCCAGAGCTCATCAGCCGTGGGGGATTCAAGAGTGGTCGAAAGACCAAAAAATTTAAAAATAAACTATAGAGAGGATGTTTTAGTTCAAAATATGCAGTCTACAGATCTTCATTGGGCCAAAAAGCACCAATGTGAGCCTGCAAACCGCACATTAGAACAAAAACCTAAAACTAAAAGCAGGTTTTCGCCTCGACCGATTAGGAATAAAATTCCCAAAAACCGGCCACCCACAGTACGGTCCTGCTGTGAAAATAAAACATCTCACCTGAAGTTCGCGCGACAAAATCCAAAATCATATCCAGCAAATCAGAGCAGTCGTTGTCAAAAAGATAGTAAATCCTGTCAAAAACGAATCTATACGTTCCGTCTAACTATTTACACTGTTCAATCGTATGAAATCGCTCGAAGAAACCATTTCAGGATTGCAGGGATGGATATTTTTTGAGCACGTGTAAATGGTAGACCGGAACATATTAGGATTTGTTTTTTGGACACGGATTTACCTTATTTTTTTTTTGACAACTGGACTGCCTCCTGATTTGCTGGATATGATTTTGGATTTTGTCGCGCGGAACTTCAGGTGAGATGTTTTTATTTTCCCAGCAGGACCGTACTGTGGGTGGCCGGTTTTTGGGAATTTTATTCCTAATCGGTCGAGGCGAAACCCCTGCTTTTAGTTTTAGGTTTTTGTTCTAATGTGCGGTTTGCAGGCTCACATTGGTGCTTTTTTGCCCAATGAAGATCTGTAGACTGCATATTTTGAACTAAAATATCCTCTCTATAGTTTATTTTTAAATTTTTTGGTCTTTCGACCACTCTTGAATCCCCCGCGGCTGATGAGCTCTGGATTCAACCTTTCTCCTTTCACTTCTCCTAATGTGCCATTTTCTATTTCATTATTATTATTTTTTATTTGTTTTATTATATATATATATGTATATATATATATATATATATATATATATAGATACATATATATATATATATATATATATCAGTAGCGAGGCGTGACTTCAAGCGTCAGTCATCGCTAACTTTCAGGTCCCTAAAGAAATATATCAGACCATAAGTTTCGCTCAGGGGTGTTTGTGATAAGAAATTTCTGAAAATTTTGGGCTGCCGTTTCCGAAATTTAATTTTTCAGTTTTCCAAAATTTTATTTCCGTTAAAGCAGGAAATTCTCCTCACATGATAAATGAAGTATTCTTTGAAATGATAAAAATCATTCATGTTGTTTTCATGAGTTTTAAAACTAAATAGTAATTAAAAAATTCAACTAACCTTGTAAAAATCTTGGTTCACATAAGCTTCTTTTTCAATTTGAAAAGTTCAAGCTTGCTGAAATGCAAAGCTCGAACGGCAACGAGCACTACTTTTTATGAAAAACATTTATTATTGAAACTAAAAAGAGAGAGTAAAAAAACAAAACCACGCACACATATATTCGTTTTTGAAAGTTCGATGAAGTTCCAAAACACAAACGGTAACAGTGTTTTCCCAATGCAAAACTACTGTTGCAAACAATATTGTCTTCGACCCGTCGGGCTCATATTGGCGCTATCGTAAGATAACACTATTTTTCTAACCGCAACCCCTTTTTTGAAAAATGTGACGCACCAAATTGAAAAATAAAATAAAAAAGAATGAACGAAACAGGAGAAAAAAATCTCTACCCCTCCCCATCCAACCCCCACTATCTACCAAAACTGAGAGTTGCCAGTAAAAACAAAATTTCCGCGGGTCATCGCCGATGAGTCTTACTACAACTAAGGGAAGCTGTGAAAGAATCTGATTGGCTGAAATGGCTGACAAGCGAAAAAACTTGCGCGCGCACACACAAAACCGATGCAATATCTGTAGCGATGAGTGAAGGTCACGCCTAATCGTTTACTCAATAGATGGCACCACTAAAATAAAATTATTTGGAATATTAAATGATCCGAAAAAATAATCTGAAAATAAAATTTTAAAAACTTTAATTCTTAAAGTGCAAAACGAGGTTTGCCTTCAGGTCATCGGCGAATCGTTCGATGACTTGAGGCCTCGCTACTGATATATATATATATTGGGCTGTCTAAGTTAAGTGAGCAGGCAGGGGGGATTCGGGACTCTTCCTTGAACAATTTTTAAATGAACATCATTAAAACACACTTTTAGGCTATTTTAGGTGAATGAACGCTGTGAAAGGGCGAACCCACCTCCAAAAACTTTTCTGAAATTCAAGTGCTAATGGCAAACTTTAGGCTACCCTTCATGAAGTTAGGAGAAAGATCAGGATTCGGGAGATAACACCAGAAAATAAATTTTAAAGCTATCCTTTGGCGATACAAAGGAAGAGGGTTTCCTGCCACCCCCACACAAACACATCCTCATCATTGAGAAGGAATAAAGTTTGACAGAGTAAATTTTTCAATTCTTGAAACAAAGATCAAGTCACGTGACACATTTTAAAGTGAAGTGTCGGAAGAAATATGGTTTCTTTCACTTGTTTTACGCAAAACGTGTTCCTCATTCGCCGATGTTGAGCCATGTGATCTTTGTATCAGCCTTTTCCAAGCCAATGATTGGATTTGCCCCTACAGTTACTAATATCTGCTCCTAGATCTTCACATTTCAAAATATACTCACAGCCCCCTTAACGCCCAAAATACGTCCACCGCCCCCTGGCCGCCCAATATATCTTCACCGCCCCTCAACACCATCCCACCGCCCACCGGGGGCGGTATCGCCCCCGTTGAGAACCACTGGTCTAGAAGGTAACCTGCTTTTGACTTTTTTTTTTTTAAATGAAAACGCTTGTTGTGGGAAAAGTTATGTATTGGTACGAAATGTTTGTAGAAAAATTGCTCTGAAATCAAAATATACTTACATCTCCTGCAAGACCCCCTTGAAGATTCAGCAAATGTGTAAAAAATAGCATTTAAAGTTTAATTTAAAAAACTTTTATGTATGTTTTTTTCAATTGCCACTAGCGAAAATAGTAGCACAGAGACAAAAATTTTGATATTATGGACTGTCATTAACTGGATTCTCGATAGAAACAAAGAAATAGCTAGTCTTCACAAAATTCAAGATATATGTAACAGTAATGAATTTACTGTCATTTAATTTTTAATAAGGCTGTTAGTAAAAAGAATTATAATAAAAATAAGTAAAATGAAAGCTTCAAAAATCAATATTAAAGTTTCTATATTAAAGTGAAGTGAGATTCTTAAAGAAATAAGCATACCATACTTGTCTTGCAAGCCAACAGTGCATCGAAATACGCCACCAAAGCCTACATCTTCTCCAAATATTACTAAATGAAATAAATTTGTGCATAAATAAAGAGAAGTAGTTCTTGTTTCGAGCATTTTGTAAAAAACAGCAGCTCAACATTTCAAGTACGAAATATATATACTTATACATATTGCCACCTCAGAGCAACAAAAATGTTACTGTTGCAATGTTACTGTTGTTTTTGTGCTTAAATGTCTTACATTTGCTCCGACCGGACAATATTAGGGCTAGAATCTAATTTTTCAAGTGAAGGGGAGAATACTTTTATGTTTGGAGAATGAAAATTTTTGGAAAGGTGAAAAGAAGCCTTGTTATTTCAACTCTCAAGCTACTAATTCACCTCTCTTTGTATTTTCACAGAAGAACTGTTTTATGTTGGCTTACTGTTATTCTACTAAATTTATATATTTTCAGAATACATATAAGGCTAAAAAAAGTACCTCTTCACATTTCAAAGATTTTTTCAAATCTGCTACAGGTAGGACAACTTGATTTACAAAAAAAAAAAAAAAAAAACACACACAAGCATTTCTGTCAAGAACTCAGAGAGCCTGCTTTTTCATTTATCAACATCAACATTCTAGCAGGTGATCTATATTCTCTTAATTGTTTAAAGACACAATTGTATAGCAAACATTTATGTTTAGCATATAATTTTGATACCTAAAGACAAAACATGCCTCTTACAGCAAAACGTTTGTTTGAATTGCACTATTCACCAAAAAGTTATTAAAGGGGAACAGGTTGTTTAAACAGATCAAAATTGAACAAAAAAAATTCCAATTGAGAAAGTTCAACTACGGGAATAAGGTGTACTTGACGAGATGTTTCAAACGAAAAAAGTTTGTTGAAATTGGACAGTTCATTCAAAAATTATTAGGGATGACAAGTTGTTTGAGCAGTTCAAAGTTGAAGGAAAAATTCTTCAAATCGGAAGTTCGGTACAGGAACCCCCCCCCCCCCCCCAAGGTGTTTCTCTGGGATCCTTCAAACAAAAACAATTGTTTGAACTGGACTGGTTACTAAAACGTTATTAGGGGGAGACATGTTGTTTGAATGGATCAAAATTGAACGAAAAATTATTCAAATTGAAGGTTCAAACACGGGAAAAAGATCTCTGCACCGAGATCTTTCAAACAAAAAAAAAAGTTGGTCCCAATCGGACTGTTCATTCAAAAAATTCCTGCCCCCAACCCCAATAACTTTTGAAAAACTACTGTTAGTGTTGGGACACAGACAGACTGACAGACACATTTTTTCTATCTCAAAACTCTACTTTCCAGTTTTTAATTTTTCAATATTGGTTGAATTATTTATTTATTTCCAACTTTTTTTTGACTTTGTGATACTTTTTAAAATGCATTAAGCAATTATATGACTGCTTTTTACGTTTTTCTTTTACTTTCGCGGGAAAGTAGGCTAAAAAAAGGATAAAAGTACATAAAAGAAGTTTACCTGCAGAAGAATCAGCAGCTAAAGCAATGTCTAATGCATTTGTCACTGATTGAAACAAATTCATGCGAGAAGTTTCGCCTGTGAAGAAATTCAAATATTAAAATTTTATTAAAAAAATTTTGCAATATTTTCAACAGAGTATGAAAAAACCATGTTTTTTTAAAGAGCACATTCAACCTAGGTTTTTGATTTAATAACAAGGGATTTTTATGTTTCTGATGAAAAACCAGGTTTTTTTTTTTTCAAGAATCATTTTAATCGTGATCCTTATTTAAACATTGTACTAAATTACTACTGCATTGGTATCATCCAGAAAAGAAAGTAGCAATTTTTGGACCAGGTATTGACCTCTAGACTAATTATTATAACTAGTGATGTACCAAGTACAGTACTCAGCCAATTTACCATGTAATTGGTACTCTACCAAATCTTGATCAGGTACTTGGTTAATGCTGAGTAGTTGTAAAAATTAAATATTTTTCAAGGTACAGAAAATTTTTAAGAAATTTACTATTGCTTTATTTATATATACAATTGACGCTCGATATAACGACCGTCTCCGTCCCACAGAAAGCGATCTTTATGACGAGTGGTTCCTATAAGAGGTAGAGCATAGAGTATATTGGGATACAGTTGGGGGGTTTTCTCACCGGTCCTTATATTAGGATGGTCTTTGTAACGTGTGGTCGTTATAACGAGCGTTGACTGTATATACATTTCATGTACCAGTAAAAAAAAATCTCCACTGTTAAAATCAGTGCAGGGTTAAAGTTAGCCATTGCTTGTGTTCTTTCTCTATTGCAAATTTATGAATAGTGGTGTACCGAGTACTAAGTTAATACTCAGTGCTACGCTAAATTTTGATCAGGTACTCGGCCAATGCCAAGTAGTTGCAAAAAATGAATGTTTTTCATGATAACAAAATTTTTCAAAAATTTACAATTACTTTATTCATAGAATACAGCTGTGTTATAAATGCGAGTCAAAAAAAAAAAAAAATCTGCACTTTTAAAATCAATACAGGGTAAAAGTTAGCTATTGCCTACGTCCCTTCTACGTTGAAAATTCATTAATGTGCCTTTGTGTGTAACTATCTCACTTCCATATTACATATTAGTGTATGTAAAATTCACTTTTGACTAGGAACAGTTCAATATGATCCCTAAAATGAATGTTCATAGGCTCATAATAAAAAAACTTTTAACCCAATGACGGTTCTGGAAGTCTTATCACGTCCATTTAACATGTAATTTTGGACAACCGCCCAACCGCCGGGGATTAAATAATATTCCAATTTATTTTGAATCATTTGAAAACTTAGATTACGAATTTTTAAAACCATTGTTTTACAGATTCAAATTTTTGGTATAGTGATAACAATACATAGTAGGAGTAAAATAAAATTATTTTTCTAATTGTAAGAAAAAGGTTGTAAGAATTTTGGGTAAAGCAATATACTTAAGGAAAAAAATTTCGAATAAAAAATGCTATGAATATATTTTGATGATAAACTGTGGTCATACTCAGTAACTCAATTCAGTACTTGGACAAAGTGCAACTAGGTACGTAATAATAAACTAAATTGATCAATACCAATTTCTGAACTTGGTATCGATTAAAATAGCTGCGTTTTAGTTTGTTTCTAAAATAAATGTTTTCAATATAGAGTAAATTTTGAAAAAAAACACTTCAAATTTTGAGTTTCTTCAAGTGGACCCACCCGAAAAATTCTGGGCTGGACCCGCTTTGGCGAGCCATGCTAACTGCTGAAATTTGCTCAGCACCAAATGCGGATGCTTGGATATGTCTTATCCTCAACTCCAAGATAAAACATTTAAAACAAATTCAAAATCCAAAGTCTTCTCTCGAGTGTATGAACAAAGCATTTAGGAACTTGGAAGGGAGAAAAAAAACTTTCTTTTGCCACATCTGTATTATTATGGATTAGCTTTTTCACGGAAAATGAGGATTTAAACATTCCTGTTTCATGGTAGATATCGCAGTGTTCCCCACATAATGTTTAAAGCTTCTTAAATTACTGAAAATTAATTAAAAACGCAAGTTTTTAAAATTTCGGTATTTATATGGATTTTTTTCCGTTTACATTTTACCCAAGAAGTACAAAACTTTCAATTATTTTTTTATAGACATTGGTATAAAACTGGAATAAATAATTCAATACCATCAGAGGCAGAAACAGTATCGGGAACATAGGTGAAATGCGATTTACGATATACTGATTTAAACGGATAGGAATGTTGAAGCAGAAGAGCATTTTTATACAATGGGCCAACTGTTTTCAGGTTAGAAACAAGTTGTTTCAGCGACATTCTCCTTATGGTTGGTATTTACAAGGAAAATTACATGGAATTACATGCTTTGTTTACATTTATAGAATTTTATTATGGAGTTGAGTTGTAGAATGATAGCGTTCCCCCCCCCCCCATTAGTCTTTAAAACATTTGGTGATTCAATGGAACCATGATATGCACGGGAAAAAAAATGGCCGTCAAGTGAAACAAAATGAATCAAAATTATTAGCTATAATTTAATAATTAATAATCTTGTTTTTAACAAATAAGTTAAATTAATTCTGGACGGAGGAGGGAAGAAGGAGGGAGAGGTATTTAAAACAAAATTTTTAGTTAGCCAATATCTGGCAACTTTTCTGCCCACTCTTGTCTTTTATACCGTAAACAAAAATTGAAAACGTACTATGTGTTCTTGATGTTTAATTATAAGAAAATCTCTCTACTGTTGTGTTGATACAATACTGTAAGTAAATATTTTAATTTTTAACTGTTGGGGTTGTTGTTTAATGTAGTAAAATTACTAGCGATTTAGGGTTTGTGACCGGCCATAGCATGCTGCAAAAGAACTGTTCCTTTATGATCTCCACTAGATTGCATTCATAATGGAATGCGTCATTCCCTAGTTTTACTTTATGGAAAATATTTGGGCTCTCTTAATGCTTATAAATGGCAGTTTTCGAACAGCTGCTCATCACTAATTTGTAATGCTTTATGTTAGGCTAAACGAATTATTTTCTCTAGTTTTTCTACCATTTTACTCATTCCGTTTTAATGGTTTTTATATGATGGTATTATAAGTACTCATGAATTTCAGTCCGAGTTAAATTCGTCAAAGTAAGTAACAAATATAATAGCCATTAGACTTTAATGTTCTAAAAAATTCTGTATTCCGGACATCTTTTTTAGTTTTCTCAATATATTGGCCACAAATTCATTTTTCTTTTTAAACGTTATGAAATAAATGTAGCATTCACAATTTCCGCTAAAATATCTTGTAGACGATCTCGAATTTCAGATATCATTAAATGAATTGAATTCATATTTATATCACAAGAAGCTATATTGGCATTTTAAAAATTCATGTATTTCTTATTTTACTTTTTTGAAACCATGGACCCATTGTGTTTGTTTGTAAAAAGATATTTTTTAGTAAGACTCGTGTTAAAAGATTTTTTGGATTTTTTCAACGTAAAGTTAGGTTTTATGTTTTTTTTTTTTTTTTTAATGCGTATTATTTTTATTTGTTTATTTATTAAAAGGGAAAACATTAGTATGATTTTACTTTTCAAAGAAAAATAATGCTTGGAAGAAAAAGAAGGTTGTAAGATATTTACTCAGAGATGCCGTTTTGCTTGCATTCTGCCCATAAACAATGTTCTTTGTACATCAAACCTGTGTTCGATTGAACAAAAATAATCAAAAACCACACATGTGAATTTTGCTCACAATAGCAGCAGTTGAAGTAAAAGTTTTTAAAACAAGTCAACATAAAAGAGGCTGAAACTATCAACAACAAAGGTAATGCTGTAAACATCAATGATATTCCTTACTATTGAAGGTTACACATACATAATTCAATTTATTAAATTTTCGAAAATTTTCTGTCAAGTTAAACTTCTTCAGCCTCAAATTTTCTCTTAGTCAGACATGTATTTTCTACTGTTGGAAACATGTTGATAAAACTTTATGAAAACTCTTGTGGAAAGAGCTAAAAGGATAGAACAAAATTTAACATTTTCTGCAGAAAAATGTGGAAGATATTGAATTTCAAAAATGGTAGAAGCTCTGATTTAGCAATTTCTTCCATAGTTATAGGGCTGCTGTCAAAGACAAAGAGATAAGAGGGTAGGGTTCTACAGCCCTCCCCTTTTTTAGAAATAACATGGTCAACATCATTTCAGTGATCTTAAAAAATGGAAAAAGAAAACATGCTCATTCTTTAAAACGTTTACTTCCTGAAAAGGGCAATAAATAAAATATTATTTAATTTTTTTAAATTTAAGGGAACCCTCCCCCCAAATACTACGCTCTAACGTTATTGAAAAACTAAAATTTTTATTTTGGAATTTAAATTCTAAAAAGATAAAGCTGAGGAAGAGTTCAGGACTCTTAGCCTTTTCTCTAACATCACCACATAATGTTATGACTTTTTTAAGACTTCATTTGTATTCTCTCAACTCCCGATTAAAAACATGTAAAGAAATATGGTTTCCCAAGCTCAATGTTTTGTTCTTCTGCATTTTTTCATAAGCTATTATTTATTTCTTCAATTAGTGGAATATGTCTTAAAATTTATAAAGATTTTATCAAATGAGTTTTTTTTTTCGCATCTTATAACCTATTGTGTGTTTTAGATCTTTGAGGATGAGTGATAAGAATCCCCCCACTGTGAACCAGCAAGCCCTCCTGGAGCAGTACCTGCTGCTGGCCAAATCAGCCAAAGGGGCTGCTGCGGTGGAACTCATCAAGCAGGTCCTGGTAGCTCCCGGAATTTACGTTTTCGGCGAATTGCTGGACATGCCAAACATACAAGAGGTGAGTTGTTTGAAGTGTCTTCCATGCTCTTAGGAACAATGGGAAATTCTTTGAGTTAAACACATAAGCAGGATTGACTAATATATATCATGGTTTGCACACTTAAAATTTTTGAAAAGTGCTTAAAATTTAAGTTTTTAAAGTGCTTAAAAACCTTGAAAAATGTGAAAATTTATTTTTAGTCCTTAAACTTTATATTGATTATTTTATTAAAGTTTTTTTTTTTTTTTTTTTTTTTTTTTTTTTTTTTTTTTTTTTTTAAACCTATCTCAAATTATTGCATGGAAGGAAGTGACTGAATTACTTTTTCCTTTTTTTTAACTTACCAGCCTCATCAAGTCTTAGTTGAAAGTTGCATGCTTTGTTTGAGATATCAATCCTTTAGTATCTTGCAAATTTTTCTGTGGTTTTAAAAATTATTAGCTATTTTAGCATATTTTATCTTAAATCTACTAATTTTATTTTTTTTAACAGCTTTATTTATTGTTTAAAAAATTGATTCAAGGTTTTAAATAATATTGACCACAACATGCAACACCGTTATTTGCCTAATTTGTAGTTCAAATAGCAGCACTCTTGAATGGCATGTGTGTTGCTGCTAAACTTTTGCAGACATTAAATACACAGAAATCATAGCTTGTGTATAAAGCAGACAATTGTTGAGAAAATAATTTAACATATGTTTTGTGGTTGTGCTATCACAGTAAAATTTTAAAATACATTTTGACTAAAAAAAAACTAATTGTATGTATTATTTATTTTTTTAGATATTGCACTTTTATTGTTATTTTTAGTTGGTGATCAACCTGATCCTTAACGGTACTCACAACTATCTTCACTGGAATTTCTCAATTATGAATTTCTTGTTTATTAGGTACTCATTCGTTAGCCGGGCGCAAGCGAAAAATCAAAAACTGACCATGTCGCCAAGCAAAGCAAATGATAAATCTGTCAACTGAATCTACATTATTTAGTGATACAGTATTTGGCAATTTTTCGCTTGCGCCCGGCTAACGAAAATAAGTACTGTTTATTTATTTTGCAAAAAAAAGTTTTTTTTTCTGTAAAAATTTATTCCTTAGATATGATAAATTTTATAAAGGTCTTGGTCACAACTTAAGTTTTAAAAAATGTTCTATTTTCTGATTTGTGAAAAGTTGCAGTTAGGAAAAAGTTTGGATTTACTATTATTATTTTAAATAATTTACAGGGGTAGGAGTGCTCCAAATACTGCCCCATGTTCTTATGGCAGTTCTTGGTCACTGAGGTAATTGTTGTCATTACTAGTCTTATCATTAATGCATTGTTAGGGTTTTGCCTATTATTGGTATATTTCATTGATTTTAAGTACCTGCAACTCTTTATGCTGTAAGCCACTGTGAGCTTAAAACCCAAAAAAGCTAATGGCCACTTTGATGAGTGTTCCAAAAATATAATCCGACTCCACTTTATTCTGTATAATAGTGTAATATTACATTACTTGTTTGTATAAATCTCAACAAAATTACAATAAAAAAAAGTAAAAGGTTTTAAACAAAACTTATGAAAAATGGAATTATTAATTTTGAATTTAGGTGTTGATTAAAGCAGATGGGCCGATTTTCTCTCCAAGTCAACACTGGCCACCAGTGACGATGCTGATAGCTATTTTCTTTTCATAATCGGAGCGACACATCAGTATTTTGTATTTTTTGTTTAGGAAAAAAAGTAGGTAGCCACTTTGGCGACCAACAACACATTTTGTTGTCGCCAAAAAAAACCTCTTTAGTCGTTTCTGGTGAGTGGCAACAGCTAGTCTCAACCTTTACTATGCAACCAACATTTTTCTTCAATCGTATTTACACTTTTTTTTTTTCAATATGATTGATTGGAGGCTCCTTAAAATTTTTGACCAACATTTATCTCGCTCCAAAAAAGGGATAGTGCGGAAACATATTTTTAGATATCAAAACTGTCTGCAAACTTTGAAAAATTGCTGTGAACTACATTCACGTGTTTGTCTATATTATATATTAGGGTGTGGTACTTTCTACACATAAAAACTAGTAACTCTAGCTTAAATAGAATTTAATAATTGAATATTGATGCTTTTTGACCAAGAAATACCGCTGGTGACTCTAGTAGCTAAAGACGATACAAGTACTTGTTTTAATACATTTTTGAAGACAATTGTAAGAAACTTCAAGTTTGCAAATATTTTCAGTTGAAATTGTTATCACATTTTTTAATGTGTCACACTTGATATTATCAAAAGTGTACTAAGTGTTTTTGTTTAATGTTTTTTGTATAAAATATTTTTGCTTTGTTTTCCTACAGCTAAATTCTACGCAGTACTCGCAGTACTACCAGCTTCTACATCTATTTGCTTTTGGAACATATTCTCAATATTTAGGTATGGATTTACTTCTTATTAAGCAAGCTAATTTCTTTTCATGTGTGTACAATGAACATTCAGTGTTAGAAATAAGCGGCCGTTAGTCGCATGACCGAAATTTTTAATTAGACTCATGGAATTTCAAACCTAAGCGCCTAACTTGATACCTAAAAATTTGAATCACATTGAAGCTTTTTTTATGCAATTAATTTTGTCTTTAAAACCCATTTTCTCATCTTTGTATATATAAAACACAAACTCCGAAATGTATGTCCGGCGTAAACTCAGAAACTACCGTGCCGATTTCGTTCCAATTTTTGCAGCTGCTGCTGGTAAGTTCAGGACAGATTATTAGCCCAAGTAGGAAAACATTTGATGATTAGTTCTTTTTTTAGGCGAAATCTAAATTTTTCCTTTTATTGAACATTTCCTACCTGCAGTGTGGTAAAGGGGATGTTGAAAAGTCAAAATTAAGTTCTAGTTGCTGTTGCCATTTTGTTCAAACGTGGAAAGATGGACTTCGACATTTTAATACGAAGTGAACTTAGCCAATGCTTGACTCGATCTTTGCAATTTTCGGGATTTAGCTTAAATGTTTTGTGGGGGAAAACATTACTCTTCCTCCAAAAATTTTTTTAAATTTACTGCACGTTGCAGAAGCGCAGGCTGTACAGTAGGGTGGAGCGAAAAAAAATGAATTTTTGATTTTCGTAAACGGGTACCTTTCATTTACTGTGAATGAGGATAAGTAACAATTCTGTTAAATATTTCACTTTTGCGATGTCATCTTTAGTCTGCGCATTTGGCCTAAAGTTTTGAAATTTCTGATTTTTTTTGGATTTTTCAAAATTTTTTAAAAAATATTGCAAATGATAAAACTAGTGACGGGTGGTTATTAAATGGAAGAAAAAGGTTTGAAACATACAAAGAATTTTTTAAAACCATTTTAGATTATTATTTCAGTTCGTGTATTGCGCTCAAAGTTCATCAAATTTCCCAAAATTTCTGATATTTTCGACATTTTTTAACTCAGTATTTCCTCTCAATATTCACTTGAAGTGCCTTCAAACTTGTTTTTATTAATTTTGTTATTACTTTGAACCCTGCAACTCTTCGTTAGCTCATGTGGAACTACCCAGGACTCACCACGAGGAGGTGATCGCACTTCGAGTCCTACACGTGAACCCTTCCTTCCAACCAATGCAAGCACGTATTTACATTTCTTAGATACGTCTTTCACAGTTAAATTGTTCCTTTGTGTCGTAAATTGATCAAATATTTCTGTCAGGTATCCTCGTTTTTACTAAACTTTTTCTTTTCCTGTGATTACATACCAATTTTGAAGAGCTTGTGACCTATTCGACAGCTCTTTCAACTGATTGAGTCTTGAATGGCAGTTTAAAAAGAGCGCATTCAGAAATCATATTTAAATTCTCAGCTTCCATAATCTTTGTAAATATTGTGTTGTTAAATTACCTGTAAAAGGTAGCTTTGTAATTTCCACATCATGGCAAGAAATCATATCGATGTATACTGACCTTTGATTTATGTATGTAATGTATGAAAATAGATTTTTGTCTATTTTTTGGGATCTGAAGCGTTCTTACTTGTTTGCTTGTTTGTTTTCTAGATTGAGCGTTTATATACGATTTAAAACAAGTTTCTTTATATGCTCTCTCTTATGAACTAACCAGGTTATTTCCCGGCGTTGCCCGGGTGCTTATTAATACAACATAGCTCTAAAAATATTTGAATGAATTCTATCCTCATGGGAATATAAAAACTAATTTCATGCTAAAAAGAAATAGTTGAGCCTTAAATGGGTAATTCATTGTTGGTCGTAATCTTTGTAGGAAAATACTCCTATTTAAATGTGTTACATTTTATCAATTTGTATGCTTAAAGTCTTATGTCTTTTACTCTATCTATTCAAAATTATAAGAAAATGGCCATTTTGAGACAAAAGATTTAAATTTTGGGCTTTCTGGATTTTTTTTAAATTTCAAAACCCCTGCCTATGTGAATTCTAATGCATCAGGGAACCTCTGTGCCAAATTTGTTGAAAATCCGACGAAAACTGGATTTGTATAAGGAACAAACATACATACATTTGATAACAGTATATTTCTTGGGTGCAAAGTATACATTGTTTTGAATAGATGTGAATACAATGTTCTGTTTTTTCCCGGAGAGATAATCTTTAAAATCTCACACGCGAATTCATAGCTAAATTTAGTAACGTCTGTACTTCATCCTTAAAGAGCAAGGAAACTTTTACCCGGGAAAGTTATGAACTCTCTTAAAAATTATAGTCTAAAGATTGTTTGCTGTAGTCAACATCTGACTTTTGAAAGCTTTCTTGGACTTCTGTTTCACATTTTTTTGAATATTTTCCCAGTCAAAACTACCTTGCTCATCTCATGAAGTTACTGTTGCTCAGTACTTAAGCCATTTTTATTGTCAAAATCAATCTATGACAAATTCAATAGAGGTTCATATTGAACTGCTTTGAAAATATAACATGTTTAGCTTCGTCTAACAGGCCCAAAAATTACTTTGGTCCACTGGTAGGTCCATCTAGCTTTTGCAAAAAATGCAGCAAATTAAGTTCATTCAAATGTAATTGGCAAATGTTTTGTTACAGAGGTCTACTAAGTTTTCTTCCAGTTTCCGTATTACACCTTTATTTTCCTGTCTTTGTAGTGCATCCATCAAAACCAATGCAAACAATTTACTACTCAAAGAAACAGTTTATTGTTTCTGACTTGTCTAAGAAATGTAAATGTATGCTCTCATCTGGAAGCAAGGGAAGAGCGAATGACACCCAAAGTGCGGCCACTTCCTCGTGGTGAGTCCTGGGTAATTTCAATGAGCAAGCATAGAGTTGAGTAGTTCAAAGAAACAACAAAATGATTAAGAAAATATTTTGAAGGCACTTTTAGTAAATATTGAGAAGAAATATTGAATTATAAAATTTCTGCTAATATTGAAAATATCGGAAATTTCTGAAAATTTGATGATTTTTGGGACTAATGCGCAGACTGAAATTATAATCTGAAATAATTTTTAAAAATTTCTTGTATATTTCAAACCTTTTTCTTCCATTTAATAATCACCCGTCACTAGTTTTATCATTTGCAATATTTTTTTAAAAAATTTGAAAAATCTAAAAAAAAACTAAAATTTCAAAACTTTAGGCCAAATGCGCAGACTAAAGATGACGTCGCAAAAGTGAAATATTTTACAGAATTGTTACTTATCCTCATTCACAGTAAATGAAAAGTACCCGTTTACGAAAATCAAAAATTCATTTTTTTCGCTCCACCCTACTTACTGTACAGGTGCTATATATATATTTAAATATGCTATAGCTATAATGGAAATTCCCTTTCTTTTTCTTTTTTTAACAGTGCTTTGCATTTGGATGAATATATATTTGATTCATTAAAAATGGCACCTAAGTTATTCATTTTGACACCTGAAAACTTAGAATAGGTGCCGTCTTCATGCCTAGATGGCATCAAGTTAATGACATCAATTAAATTCTTATTTCTAACACTAGTGTACATTAGTATGCCTACATTGAAATGTTGTGTTATACAGAACTACAGAACACAAAAAAAAAAAGGAAAAACATTGGAATGAAAATGTTATAAACTTCTGTGTTTTTTTTTGTGTGCATGTAAGAAATTGAAAAGTTTACAGTTTTCTCTGTGAAAATAAATTGATTCAGAGAAAAAGCAGCCCCCTTCCCTAACCATTTCCATCTCTAGGGTCAAAGCATTTGCATTTATTTGAATTTAAATAGTTTATTGTGTAATTTTAGTTCCTTTGTATTTTTTTAACAAAAACTTTTTTAATGGGGATTTTTATCTAATCCTAACCCTCCTAATCATGTATATAAATTTCCACTGAAAATGTTAAACATTACACAGTATCATTTTTTATTGTTTTAAAACGCTCCAAAAGCTTTTTATATGTAGAAAGTTTTTTTTTTCAATACTTAACATTGTTATCTAGTTAAGTTTTGTAAATTTCTAGTTTTTTAAGTGCACATTTCTGTAAATTTTTTGATCAAATATTATTATTATTGTGAGCTCTTGTGACTAAAAGTATGTACGTTATTTAGTTACTGAAATAAATGTTTACCTTTCAGAAACCAAAGCTCAATACCCAGAATTAACGCCCGCAATGGTCAATAAATTACGGCACCTCACTATTGTGTCTTTAGCTACCAAAGATAAGGTAAGATTTCAAAGAACAAGTGAATTTACTCAATGACAGAAAATAAGTTCCATTGTAATTTTATTTATTGAAATAAACCTTAAATATGATTTTCTTTAGTTCCTCATGCAATTAATGACCCCAATTTATTTTTTATTATTGTGTCATTTTTTTCTGTAACCAGTTTACACGTTGGATTCCAAAGTCTATCTGTAAGTAGTCGAAATTCCCATTTAAAGTAGGATTTGTTCAACTATCATAATTTAGTGTATATTTTGCAGTTTATCTGTAATAAAGAGTTAAATAAAATTAGCCTAAATTATAGATATGACGAAGTTGTGTTAAAAATAAATACTTACCAAGTAACATCTTTTTGTTTGGTGTTTCAACTTTTTAAAGTTGTAAATTTAAAACTCTAAACGATATTTGAGGAATGGGTAGAATTTTTTCTTCTTAAAATTGCATAATGAAGTTAAATGAATAAGCTCTAAATCATACTTTAGTGAGATTGTATATGTTCTTTTTTCTGTGTATGTATTTGTGTTTTGCATTGATTTTTATACACTTTCAAAAGTATTTTTGTCTTTTAGTGACTATTGTTTTATCAGTGAAATACGATAGGTTTAAGAAATAAAATCTTTGATACCAAGTTTTAAAATTTAAAAAATACAAGTATAAAAATTTTGTCTTTTTTAGTGATCGTTTTTTTTTTAAATCGACTGTTCAATGTCTAAATTTTGTATTGTTTATATGGAAAAGTCAGGAAAAACCTATTAATTCAGGAAAATGAAAGTAGATAAAATAATAATTACATTTCATTTATATTTATCATAAATTAGTTGTCTCTTGTAATAATTTTGTGTATTTTTAATAATTTTAAATTGTTTAAATCATTGTTTATTTTCTACAATTGGTACAATCATGGTGTTTGATTCAGAAGTTTAAAGATTGATAATTTGTTACAAAAGTATTTTTACACACATTTTAATACAGTCGACGCTCGATATAACGACCCTCTCCGTCCTACAGAAAACGGTCTTTATAACGAGTGGTCGCTATAAGAGGTAGAACATAGAGTATATTGGGATACAGTTGGGGGTTTTCTCACCGGTCGTTATATTGGGATGGTCTTTATAACGTGTTGTCGTTATAACGAGCGTCGACTGTACTATATATTAAGTTACTATCCCTTGTGCATACTGAATATTTGTAGTTAGTAATTTATTACTATTTTAGTGCATACCTTATTCTAAACTTCTAAAAGAGCTTGATATGAAAAATCTTCGTGAATTAGAAGATCTAATAATTGATGTGATTTATGCGGACATTGTAAGAGGTAAATTGGACCAGAAGAACAACAGGTTAGAAGTGGACTACACTTTGGGTAGGGACATACGGCCAGCAGACATTGACATTGTCATCCAAGTCCTCCAAGAGTGGTAAGCACAATATTGACTTATTTCCTTTAAATCTGGTTGAATTCATTGAATAAACAAAACACTTTACTGGATATTAAAAGTTTTCTTTATGTGTCACAGCTGCTAGATACTTGTTTTTTCCCGAAGTTTCCCTAAGTTTAGAAATATTCCTATTTTCTTTTTTGGAGTTTATGGTTGTCCTGATAATCGTGAATTTTATGCTTAAATATATTTTTCCTAATATTCCTAATTTTTTTAATACCACCACCAACTTGCTTATTCCACACAGAGACTGCAGTTTTGTTCTTTTTTAGAACTCATCAGTCTGGAATAGGAAGTACTGAAGCTGAAAGCAGGTATCTTCTTATCAAATCTAAGAATGCCAAAAAACTGGCAGCTAGTGTAAAAATAGTACACCAGCGAGAGATCGCAGCAATAGCACTACAACTCGTGTAAGTTTAAGGCAGAGCTTTGGAGTTCCGTCTCCCCTCCTTCCGGGACCCTCCCGAGGTTATGCCGCATGCGGATAGTCGAGAGAATACTGTATGTACATTTAAATATTTCAAATCTGAAGCAGTAAGTTACTGCCCCTAAGCCAGGGCTAATGCAGAGCAGAACTACATATAACACACCACCTGCATTTGTATTATGTGTATTTTAAGTCTTATTTTAACCTTCCACCCCACCAGGTTTTCCCTTAAATTGCGTCAGGTATTTTTTCCTGAACTCACATGTGCTACTGATGAAGGGAAAAGCTTTGTGGGTTCTGTGTCTTTACGCGAGTAATTCACTCATTAGCATGCTAAGAAGATGGATGTGACAGTAAGTGTTAGTATTACAGGCTTGAAATTGGTGACAATTTTGATGAGCTTTTAAAAAGGGGCAGTTCTACTGTAATTTATTAGACTTTTACTTGTTAATATATGTTAAACGCAAAGTGTTTGCAGACATCAAGAGTAAAAAATAATTATTCGAAAATCCTAAATGATTTATAATTTTTTGTTTTTAATCTATGATTTTATGTATATATAGAGAGAAATATGTGTACTTATTTATTGCTATTAGCTAATTTAATGAAATGCAGAAAGAAATCCGTTATAAATTTGATAGAAGTGTATGCAATACTTAATGTACCTTAAAATGTTTCTTTAGGTCTGATAGCTGTGAAACTGTTCTAAATAATATAGAAAACCAGATTATAAAAGCTAATACAATGAAAGACAGCCATCTCAAACTTAAACAACAAATTGAAAATGAAGTGAGTAATGTTTTGGTATACTTCTGTATTTTTCACTTGTGTTTAACGATACAGTTGAACTCTCTTAATATGCTGACGGTTAATATACCAAATCACGGCTAAAATAAACCTTTTGCTAGTAAAAAGTTTAGTGTCTAATATGATTGCATTAAAAAAAAAATCACACATACTGTGGGCCCCACTTAAATGAATACTCTCTGTTTGAAGAAATATTCTTCAATTATAAGCGGGAATTTGATTAAGCGGGGATGTTTAACATTGCGTCTATTGCCTGGGGGATATTCAGTTTTGGAAGATTTTATTCATATAAGCGGTGTATTCGTTTATCCATTACCCAATTTAGCGGGGGCAACAGTACGTGAATGCGAGTACAAGTTTTGCCTGAGGCAGAAAATTTCTGAGCTTGTAACTAAATATTTTCTTGAAAAAATGCAAAAACTTTTTTTGAAGTTATTTAGCATTTTATGCAGTTGTAGAGAGCCCAATTAGTATCTAGAAATGTAAATTAAATTTTTTATACAGACAGTAAAATCCATACTTGCTTTTTTACCTGTAAGATTTAATAATCATGGTGATAAAACTAAGTCTTCCACTGCGAATTAGAGTATCACTTTAGTGCAACTTTATGAGATATGGTCAAAAACTGAATGTACAAATTGCGCTTGGGGTTTCATGCTGAGGTATGTAAACTGTGCTATTTAATAAGCCTAAAAACAGTGAAATATAGAAAGTTTTTTCCCCCAAAAAGTATTAAATATTAAAAATGTAACTTTTTCGTTGCAATTGGACTACAAAACTAAAATAGCGTTTTTTTTTTGTATATTCATTAATTAATCCCCCCCCCCCCAATTGAACTTATTCATGAACTGTGTCATGTATAACGTCTGATAGAAGTAAATTTTTTCAGTTTTGGCAGTTTGTTATAATCGAGTTCAACTGCACTTTCAAATATGCTTCAGTTACTGCTGTAAATAGTTAGAACTGTTGGATTGAAATTTGTCAATATGTTGTTACCTTTTATTGCTGCCTACTTAGTGGGAAAAGGAAGCTTTTCTTATGTCATTTGCCATCCTGAATAAAGGTGCCACAATGAAGAAGAAAATTGGCATTTAGAAAACAATTTCTGAAACTATCAAACATGTTTGTTTCTTTATGTTGTGCATAATGCCAGCCATTATTTCCCTGGAATGAAGTTTCATTCACGATCAATGAGAAAGTGGGCATTTACAAAACCATGAAACATTTATTTCTTTTTATTATGTATTTTGTCAGCCATTATTTCCCTCATATGGTGATGCAGTCTGTCAGTTTTTGAGTCCACTCATGCAGCTAAAAACTTTACAGGTCGTTGCAAATAACTTTTTATTTTTGAAGTAATTAATCTCTAGAAAATGAAAGCAAATACAAAGTTTTTTTTTTAAATTTTCTTCTGTAAATAAGTTTTATTTGTTTTATATAGTATGTTATTTGAAGAACTGATTTGTTAAAAATTAGTTTACAATATAGTTTGTTGGATATGGCGATGTAATAAATTTTTGATTGTGAATTTCAGGTTTGTGTAATTTTGTAAATTGCAGTTGAATAATCTAAGGACCCCCCCCCCTTTCTGGTCCCCATAATTGGGATCTGAGTTATACTTTGGTATGCATTTAAGATAAATCCAAAGAGATTTGAAGAGTACTTGAGAAAGTTTAACATAGTAGGATATTAAAATCTCAACTTTTATTTAAAAATATAGTATTATTTTTTTAATTATTATTATTAATATTTTAAATCTAGTTTTGAAGCACTTGTTCGAAAATTAATGAATTCTGTGATTTTCTACTCCAGAATAAAAAGGTTTGACCTCTAAAACTAAATTTCCACCTCAAATTGGAAACATTTATTCTTTCCAACTGTTCCAATGTAAAACTGCAGCATGTGCATCCCTGCTTTATTTATAATTATTTATTTTGCAATTTATATTTTTTATGTTACGTTCAAAAATTTTTTTTAGTCCAGTTAAATTTAGCTGACTTTTTTTTCAGCAACTTTTGTAGCACAAGTTCTTTTTACAGTATATTGAGTCCTTAGATAACAGAATTGGATTTTCCTCCTATGAATCTATTGATAAATGATATAATATGAAAAATAGTCTTGGTGAAAAACAGGTAATTAATCTTACGATTAAAAACTAAATAGTTTATCTTTGCTGGGATGAAAAGTGGGGTTAGACAAGCAGGGCCAAATGTTCCTACTCTTCCTAAATTGCATAGATAGAGTTATTCAGTCATGTGCATGTAAAGGTCAGTTTCTATAACAATGAATTTTTGAGATATTTGAAGAATCAAGTTTTACATTCAATACTAACTATAGGAAAATGTTGAATGTGACGTTTCTTTTGGTACTTTATTTTCATGAAAAATCAAGTAAGTGAGCTTTTCAATAAAACTAAAGGACAGCAAGCGATAAAAAGTCAAAAAAAAAAAAAAAAGATACAATGAAATATTTATAGTTAATGCCCTTTACCTTCCCATAGCAATACTGTTGTCATTTAGTTTATGTACATTATGAACTTAAAGAGTTCTAAAGTGTGTGTTCCATTTTTAAAGGACTGTTGGTAAGTATCCTTGGCATTAGAGCAATCTCAATTTAAGAAGTATCTACTTACGTTCAAAAAATCCTTTCTACACTCAAACTGTTATTAGTTTATTCATACAAAAGTTTCCCTAAGTTTCATTCTGCAATGTTGGCAGATGTGCCATCCTAATATGGTTTATTAATGGGATAATATAATTTATCTTAAAAGTTGTATGCCAAGTCTGATGAAACTTAAAAATAGTAACAATGAAAGTCATGTACTGAAGTTTAATGTAATTGTTTTCTTGCAGGTTTCCTCTATTAAAAAGAATTTAAAAACCCAAGCTCAAGATGGCGAAGTTGTGGAAGAAATGATAGAAGTTGTGCAACCAGAAAAGCCTTCCAAGAAAAAGCCAAATGGCAAAAAGTAATTTTTAATGTTGTTTCATCCCTTAACTATTTTTACTGAATGTTACTTCTGAAACTATGCTAGTTTTTTTGTGAAAGTGTTGCTTTTTTTAATGTTATCAATTTGGTTTCTTTTTAATAACTTGCTAAAAATATAAATATATATATCTATATATATATTTTTAAGGCAGAAAATGAAAACTATATATATCTGTTTCTACTAAATGCATTGAAATATTATTAGGTTCTGATCCATAGTAGCATTGAAAAAGTAAATTCATAAGGGTTTTGAAGGTCTTGAAATTTGTTAGCAATGTTTCTTTAAACACCTGAAAAAATTAAAAGTTGAAATTCAACTTGACTTTATAGAAAAGTCTGGATTTTTACTTCTGGAATTACCAAGCACCATTTTAAATATTTTTATGCTTCTTTCTACTAGAAATGCCTGACTTGCTATGAAATTTACTGAACTTACTAAATTTATGTGCTTTTTTGTCTTTTGTGTTTAAATCAAGCTATTTAAGACCAATCATTTTAGAAAATGATTTTGAAACAAATTTATTACTTGTTTACTTAAAATTGCTAAATGTTTTAATTATTTTCAAAACAGTTTTTTTTTTTTGCTCTTTTTTTAACTTCTTTTTCTGTAAGAAAATGGTTTAAAATATTTGAGTGCAGGTATTTTATCACTTGTATGAGCAATGTATAATTGCTACATTGAAATGATAACTCAGTTTTAAACAGCTAATAAATATGTGTGCAAATATTATCCTCAAAACTCTCTTTTGGAATCATGGTTTGCATAAAAGATTCAAGTTAAATCCTAAATCAAAATATCGACTGTTAGTGATATTTGACTTCACAGGGGAAAAGTTTAAATACTTAAAGACTTACATTTATGTTTGAGTTTTTAAATTTTGTTTTAGTTGAGGAATGGTTATGGTACATTCTGAAACATAATTGCTTGTTTGAATACAAACAAAATACTCATGTCAGTAAAATATTGACCACATTTCCTGTTAAGGTTCGTTACTTAAACAGTGCTTTCTGATGGCAGGACTTACGAGTTTTTGTTTTTGTGCTTTCAGAATCAAAGGGAATAGTAAGTTTTGGTCAAAATCATGAACATCCCTTTAAAGAGTAACAGTTGCCGAAAGGTATGCATCATTTTTGGACTGTTCCTATCGTAGCTTTGTTTAGGTCCCCCAAGGGATAGCATTAAAAGTGCTAAAATGCATATCAAAATTGGCTTTAAGAAAGTAAGGAGAAAAAAAAGAAAAGAAAAAACATTTTTTGTGATCTAATATGTTATGCAATAAAGTAAAAGTTTGAAGATAACACCTAACTTGCGTATGACATAACAGCACTAATTTTAATCTTACCATTCAGAGCTACATTGCAAATAAATAAAGTAATTAATTAAAACATTGTTCTAGCCCAGATTATTTCATTTGAAGCTAAGAAGTAATAATTAAACTAACAGATGAAAGTCGCTTTATATGTGTATTTTTTTTTAAATTAATGGTTTAATAATTTTGATTTTTTATTTGTGTTTCCTTCCAATTTCTTTTCTAAATCTAATAGTTCATTGCTAAACTAATTCTTTATTTTATTAGACTTAATTCTGCTAACTTTACCACATTTATGTTTTTGAATTTCAATCATCTAAAATGATATACAGTATAACCTCGATTTAACGATTGCCTATGGACTGTAAAAAATTATCGTTAAATCGAGGATATCGTTAAATCGAGAAAGCATACTTATAAGTTAAATGAATTAAACTATTGATAATTAAGTGAGCGCTTAAACATACGTTATTTTGCTTCGTTAAGAAAACTGCGCATTTATATTATTTCCAAAGTTATTTCATCGATCTTTGTTTTCTTTTGTTGAGAAAATTTCACTTTTTTCGACCTCATTTTTTTCGACTGATCACTCTCCTCTCAAGGTGCAAAAAAAATGTGTTTGGAATGCTAGAAGTTTGAACGTTACTGAAGGATGAATCTTTTTACTATTGGAACATGAGGTCTCATGCTGTTGCAAGTAAAATAGTCAGAAAAATATTTTAAACATATACTACTACTGTATTTTTGACGAGAGATAATTTGACCCTGCCCGATATCATCGTTAAATCGAGTAAAGCTATCGTTAAATTGAGGAAGTTTTAACATTAAATTCAAGGCATATGAGTCGGGACCAATGAAATGTATCGTTAAATTGGGGAAATCGTTAAATCGGGTATCGTTAAATCGAAGTTATACTGTATATAAAAAAATTTCAAATAGAAGCTTTTAAAAGCAAAGCTAAGTATAAAAAAAAAATAATTAAAAAAAAACAGGTTTAAAAAAAATCTCCATTCTTCAAGTGTAGTGAAGATGTGTAGTTTTAAATATTTGTTTTTTTTTTTTTTTTTTTTTTTTTTACTACTTACATTATTTTATATACAACATTACATAAATCATAGTAGTAGTTTACGTGACTAAGGCATGAAATTTAATCAATTATAGTTAAAGTGCTATAATTGATTAAAATTTGTTTCAATGTTTAATGTAATTTGGATCAAGTATCAAGTAAAGGTCCATCATTGCTACTTTCTTTTGTTGAGGCATTGGGCTTATGTCTATTCAGAAAACATTATCTTATCTGAAACTATTTCTCTCAAAAATTTGAACATCGACTCAATATTGCAAATAAATGGTGAATGTTATGTTTTGTCTTTGTGTATAAATATTTTCAAAAGTAAAATCTTGCTAAAGAAAAAACACATGTTCTTTATGATTTGAATGTTAACAACAAAAGCAAAAAACAATATTTTTTTTCTTCCCCATTCTTTTCTTCTCAATAGATACAAAACAGAACATTGTATGGCTGTTTCCACCACTTGAAACGAAGACGAACAGAGAGTGTGTGTGAGTTTCAGTGTGAAATTAACTTTATATTAATGACTGGCCTGCGGCTGTCAGTCTTGTCACATTACTCGTCCATTCTTCAAAGCTAATACAGTCGAACCTGTTGATTTCAAACTGCTCACAAAAGAAGTAAAGTTGAAGATAGGGAAGTTTTTGAGATAAAGTTCTTGATGAAGTTTTCAAAATGTGCAGTTGGAATCAAGTCAACATATTATTTAGGTTAACCCTTTAAGCGGTCAATTATTTTATCAGAAATGCTTCCAAATAAGGCATATTGTTTCATTGCATGTAGTTAAGTACCATACTTAACAGAATAAGAATATAAAGAATTTTTAAATTTTTTTTTTTTCGTTTTCAATGCTTTTACAATATTTTTGTTTTACTATTTTGGTCACAAAATCCCAAAATATTTGCGTTTTTCAAGTACATTCTGCATGCAGTAATGAATGGTTTACAAATTATGCAAAAATTTCTCTCACACTTACTGTGAATTTTGAGGTTTACAATTTTCCGAACAGTTCGGGAAAACCAGAAAAGGAAATCTGAAACTATCGATGCCCGTACGCCGTACGGGCAAACCAGATGAGGCCAATTTCGGGTAGCACGTACACCGTACGGGCAAACCGCTTAAAGGGTTAAAATTATTTTTCAGTAATATTGGTAAACATTTTCCTCTATGATTTGTATCAATATAATTATCTGTTAATTGTATATATAATTAAATTTGGTAATTACAATCATACTGAGTGTATGCATACATTAAGGGACGAACCTATCTGTCAATGATTTTCATTCACTTATGTTATTTCTTTTACATTATCCTGGATTAAAAGAATCTAGAACAGCACAAACTCAGGACAGCAGAATTCAAGTTTTCCGATGTTTCTGTAACTCCTTGTGTGTCCGAATGTTATTACTTATTAGATAATAAAACTTGTGCTTCTTTTTGAATTTCATGTTCCAATGCAGGGTTAATATAAAGAATCGCTTCTTGTAAAATTCCTTTTTACCCTCTAACTTTTGTCACTAAATTTATTCTTATGAAGTCTTCCTAATTTTCGGAATAAGTCTCCCTATTTTTTATCTTTAAATATTGACAGCTATTGGTTGGTTTTTAAAATAGGCTAGTTCAAGATGCACAGGTTCGACTGTAAAATTTAAAAGTGGGCAGAATCATTGAAAACATGAGTCACTTTCAAAGTTTTCTCTAGTATTTTTACTTATTCATTTATTATTTCCCTGAATGTCTTGTGCATTCATGTTTAAAAAATAAATATATAAACAAAAGAATTGAGCTATAGTGTCTGATTTCTGTATTAAACTTAATGCATTTTCTTTTGAAATAAATACCTTAATTGTGAATTTCTACTGACGAAATGTCATTGAATAAATATAATCATTTGATTCTTTATTTTAAAACATTCAACCTGCTTCTCCCAAATAAACAATAATTTGCATATCATCATAGCACAAAACCCTCTTGAAAGAGTCTGTCTTTTTTAATGCAACTTTCTTTGTTTTAATTTTATTTCAAAACTTAGTACTCCTGATTTGTTTTAGAATCAGAATTTTTCACTATTCCATTTTGTGTCACATATGTTTTAGAAGCAGTTCATTACGGGGCATGTTTCTTGAAAATTTAATGTAATGTTATTTGTTCTGAATAAAAATCTGAGCTTGTGTCTGCTAAACTATGCATTCATCTTTTGTGTTAAAAAAAATGAAATACAAAAGAGTAAAAATGTGTGATGTTTGTGTTTTGTTTTTTCAAACTAGCATTTAAATTATTAAAAGTGTCTCACTGAGGCTAATATTATCATTAAAACATTATTTTAAAATTATTCACACGTAAGAGATAGAGGACATAATAACATAGTGTTAAGTAAAAGTTATACACATGTTCATTTAAAGTTAATATTTTAAGAAAAAATATGTCAATCGATATTTGATGTACTTTGCAACGCTTGATAAATACCTGAGACAATTTGTTTAAATGTATGTTATTCAATAAACAAATTTTCCTTTTTTATCGGTTTGAAGTTTGATTTGTCTTTGTGTTTTTATTGTTTTAATTTATAATGAGGATAATAATGATTTTTCTCCTAAAAAAATGAGCGATTTTGTTTTTAATTTCTTGACTCTAAATTTCAATTCACTCAAAACTCTTTTTAATTCACAAAAGAAGAACCTGTGGAAAATCTTGGACAGACACCTAGATAGTCCTTCCCATTTCGCAGTTGAAAAGGATTTATCACTGAAATACTAAGTCCTTCTAACAGGACAAGTGTTTGAAAGTTACTTCAAAAATACTTAAATAAACATGTCTAAAACATTCTGAAAAAAGAAAACAAAAGGGAAATATCAGGACACTATTAAAATGCTGTGTTTTTGAGTGCACATTTTCAACTTGCATTGATTAGAGTCAAGATATATGTATTTTCTTGGTTAGACACTTTGTCAAATGCTTTTTTGATCCCTGGAAAATTAAATAATGCACAATGAGTTTTCACAGGGTTGCTTATTTATATAGTCACAATAATTGTTTCAAAAAGAAGATCAAAACCTCTGAGTTCTATAAAAAACATCTAATTCATTTGGGACTTAAACTGGAGAAGCTTATCTTTTTTGCTCATGCTTAGAATGTGCAGAAAAATTTAAAGTTGAACATGCACAAAAGGGGTGGGGGAGGTTTTATTTTTAGCAGTGTTTTTTCTTGTCATAAAATCAAAAATTTAATGTATTATTCGACATGCATCTTTAATTTTACGTAAATTTAATTTATAGGGCATAAGATAAGTGTTCTGCTTACCGAGACTTATCTTATACCCTTTGTATCTAATATGTATAGATTAGATTCTAAGGTTCTTTTTTTTTCATTGAGGCTAACATATATACATTCAGCCACCATATTTTTGTTTCAGAATACTCTATTGCTCATTGCAATTGTTGAGTTGACAAAATATGAGATCTTACATTGTTTATACTGGCCAACTTTCACACATTAGCATAAAATTTGAATTTTAACTGTTTTTGCACTTTCATGTGAAAGTCAGATTGCATTTGCGTTTTCAAAATACTGTGATATTCTATGACTAGGACCAGTGTTGGAAATAAGCGCCGTTAGTCACATTTTGCGACCAAAATCTTTGATTTAACAACTAGATTCGCAAATATCAAGTTTGACATCTAAATTTTTGTATCGCATAGAAATTTTCTCTCCTGACCTGTATTGGTCAGGGTATATTTATTTTTTAAAAAGATTGACAGACCAGTGGTCTTGCTGTTCAATATAAAGTATCTTTTTAAAAATAATTGTCTGAAGATGTTAATGTAGGAAAAGCGGTACCATATGATGGGCACAAAAACTTAAATGTAAAAAACTCACTCTCCGAAAGAACTCAAGGAGTAGTTAGGTGCGTCAGTGATGCCTATACAACTGGAGGTTTCTGCATGAGGTAGTCATGTCCATTGGGATTTCAGAAATTAGCAGATAAAACCTGTCGAGGAAGATGCAAGGGGATAGGACTGGAGGAAAGATAAATTTGTAAATGTAGTTTTAAAATGCAATCAATTTTGTATTCAAAAAATCATTTTCTGTTTTGTGCTTCACAAATATGTTATCAGCAGTGTGTGTAGCATATCTATTTAATGAAATTATAATATTTGAATAAATATGTTTGATTTATCAACAATGGTACCTAGGTTGTTTCTCTTGGTACTAGATGCTATCATCATGTCTGGTTTTAATTTCTTATTTTTAACACTAGAAAATATTCTTTAAAAAAAGAAGCATTCAAATTTTCTGGAATAACTTTTGGCCTGGTGTAAAACACTAAAATATTTAAAGAAAGTAGCGATGAGATTATTATTTCTTCGTTTACCTAAATGGACTGCTATGAATTTGTGTAATGTAGATTTTTTTTTCCCTTGAATTACACTACATTTTCCTGCTCTGTCTGTAACCATGGCATGTATCTATTATCATAGGAGCTCTTATTGGAATGTATAAATAGTTGTAAGAACTGGCTTTGGGAAAAGTGCTCACTTTGAAAAATAAAGTACAATATTTTTATGATTCAGTAAGTATGTTAGTGGAACTTATTGCTTAGCATGTGTAGCATATAAATTTAGCAGTGATATGGAATTAAAGCTCTTTGTAGAATTGTAGGAAAATTTGAAAAAAATAAGTGTATGTTTCTATCTCCTCAAAACAACTGTGTTATAAAAATTCCTCGCGGATAAAACCTTAAACACGTCATTACAAAAAAAAAAAAACACTTTCGTCCTAAACCCCCAAACCTTCAGCCTTAAAAGGGGATGATATCTAATTTGCCCGCCAAGTTAGTGACAAACTACCATCTCCCTGCTCTCTTCTTTCATCACACTTACTTCTGCTAAAGTCAACCCCACTGCCAATTCCTCACCAGTATGTATAGTTTCTTTAAACTGTTTTCAGTCCTGTTTGGTAGAAGCTTTTGCTCACCAAGCAGCTACCTTACTTTACAAAGCTTCCTGCCTAACAGGACTGAAAGCACAATAAAGGAACTGTCCATGCTGGTGAGGAGTTGGTAGTGGGGGTAGATATTGGTGGAAGTAAGTGTAATGAAAGAAAAAAACAAGATGGTAGCTTAGCGCAAACTTGGTGGGCTAACTACAATAATAATTTTTGAGGCTTGTGAGTTTTGGATGAAGGCGCTCTTTTTTGCGAGAAAGTTTTCAAGGTTTTCTTGATGCGGAATTTTTACAAGGTTGCTTTCCGGGAGATGTCACATATTTTTTCAAAAGATTTTTTCTCCAGGAGACTTCTTTTTACTTAAAATACGAGGGGGAAAGACATAGACTTTATGTAGTAAAAGTCCAGCACACAGACAGTGATGAATAAACAAAAAAATCTTTCAAGACAACTCCCGAAAACCAGAGATTTTAAGAAACTAAAGAAAAGGCAGAGTTCATCCCAGGAGATGTTATGAAAAAACTTAAGCCAAGTCACAATTGCTACATTTAAGGACAAGTAGTACATATTTGTGGACGACATGAGTGACTTCAATTCATGTTAAATCTCTGTATTTCAATTCAAAAGCATTTCTTAAAATTACTTCCCATTTTTCATAAGTTCAAAATTATTTTGAATTTTGACAAATTATAAACGTTTACTGGAATTAAAATTATACATTTATTTGACAGTAATTATCTGTTCTTATTCTCCCCCATCAATATTACTCCTGTTTATGAGACCTATTAATGTTTAAGTGAAAAAAATAAAAGTTTTAACATGTGTTTCTCCCCCATCAATATTATCCTGTTTATGAGACCAGGTTTAAGTGAAAAAAATAAAAGTTTTAACATGTGTTTCGATTGACTCCTATCAGCGGGGTGATTCGAAACACCCATAATTTCCTACATATTTAAATAATAATTGTTCAAAGTGTTTTGTCTTTGCTTGGAATATCAAAAGTAAAGCAAGACCGAAGTTTTTACCCAAAAAACCAAATTTAAAAAAAAAAATCTTTTAACTGCTTTTTGTACAATCAAAGCTGAAAAGTGTTCCGATTCACCCCATTTTACGGTATCTGACAAAATTGTAAAACTCGAATCATTTGGTGAAAACAATGGTATGTGGGCATATGAACAGAAATATTACAGGGTTTAAGGATCAACACATCGCTTAAGCATGTACCTACACACACGCACTTTTCTTTATGTTTTTAAAATCAAAGTTCTTCAGGCAGTAATTTTTCGAGCTTTTCACAAGCCATACCTTTGATTTTAAAAATTCAGTTACCACTATTTTCTCCCGAGCTCTTCAATTATGTATTGTGCAATCCATTTGTACAGGTGCGTATTTTTACACATATTTTCACAGGAGTGGGGTTCTTAACTTACTCTCTTAATTGTTTGATTTTTTTTTTTTTCATTTTACAAGCATAAAATCAGATCAAGCAAGGTTGATTTAGCCTAAATAGTACCTTAAGTCTCGCCAGTCTTAAGTAATGCCAGTGTTTTGAAAATAATCTTTAGTGAGATTAAGTGAATTATGATAGTGGATCAGGAATTAGGTGCAGTAAAATTATTTTAACAAACATTTATGTGTACCTTCAGAAATAGTCAGCTTCATTTTTTTTATTATTGTTTAAGGTTTTCGTGCAAAATAAGATTTTACCCTTTTTCAGCCTTTTTGCATGTCTTGCACCCACGTGCCGGCTCATAAACAGATGACCCATTAAAACTGAATTATGTTTATGAGGTACAAAGTGACCTCATAAACAGAATTTTCTTGATGAAAGAAAAAATTAGGTAATGCATTATCTATTTTAATTCCTAAAACTAAACTCTGATGCAACAGCCCATGAGAGCCAAATCCTTCTGTGCACATCTGTTTTATTAGTAAAGCCTAACTTGGCATTTTATGTCTTCATAGTACTAAAAAAACATAAATTTAAAAATAAATCAAATATTATTCCATCTTTTTATCAAGCCGCCTTCTATTAAGCAAAATAATAATTATATAATAATAATAAAAGAAAAGAAATAAAAAGTGAAGTAAAATAAATAAATGAAGTTGTAACTATTAAGTGCTTAACACTTTTTTGAAGTCTACAAGCTAAAATGAAACATCAGTTTCAATATGTAAAGTTGAATTTGAAATTAATGGAGGAATTTTCATTATATACAATTAAATTGCAATTAGAATAAACAGAAAAGCTGCATGTGAATTTCCGATCATGTGCCAGCCGTAAAAAATATTCTTAAGCTAGAGAATTAATCTTGAAGAATCACAGAAATAGTTAAAGAAGGAAATTTAATTTTTAGTTTGAAGTGAAAATTAATCAAATAAATAAATACTACATCTTGCATGCAGATTGATACCGCACTGTCATGACAATATCTTGACGTTTTCCTGCCATGATAATCTGTATGCAAGATTAGAAAAGCAACCAACCTTGATATTTTCTTGATATTTGGTTGCATACTCCTTCACGGTAAAATCTTAGACGCTGACAGCCTAAAATCAGTAATATGGCAGTCTTGAGGCAAGATTGTCTTTCCTGACATGTCAGTCTTTATGCAATTTTGAGGCAAGAAATTTTGCATACTGGGATTACATGAAATCCACCTGCCAGAATTTTTTTACTTTTCTCCAAAGACATGCTGGAAGCCATTTTTGGATACATTCTTCAAAATCTCCACGAAGCTTCCTCCGTTGCCTCTGAGGGAGAGAAGCGCCACCCCGTAGGTGTTTTTTCGACCTTGTAGCAATAAAGAAGTCATATGAGGATAAATAGGAGCTTATAGAGGGTGGGGGTTCTTTTCATCGGGAATAAGCAGCTTCAGAATCTTTTGTGCACAAACGAGTATCACCTGCAATTTTTCTTTGAACAAAAGTGTAATCAAAACCAAATCAAACGGTCATTCTTTGCTACAGTTCTTTCAACGTAAATCGATAATCTTATCCGGGATATCGCTCTAACAGAACAGAAGAGATGTTGACGTTTTCTTTAGGTAAAAAAGTTACTGCGGAGCGTCAGATCGCCCTTCATTTGAAACTGATTCTACCCCATCTTTAAACATTTTAAAACAACTTCTAACTATGGTATGAGAATAATACATTCCCCCTCAACTTCCTGTTCATCATGTATGCTTCATCTGCTTGATTTTTAAGAGGAAAACGAAATTTAAAGCAAAAGGAGAAGATTGCAGTGCAGAAGCAGAGTTGATTGCATTGCAGTTTCAAAAAAAAAAAAAAAAATTGTGGGGTGGGTTTTCATTTATTTTTACAGCCATGCAGATACAAATTGATAAACCAGTACCAGGGTTATCTGTCAAAATTCCTAAATTGCTTTTATGCATAGATTTAGCTGTACAATTTGAAGAAAATAAAAATATGCTAATGCTAACATTTAACAGTAAAAATAAATTTACTACATGAATTTCTTTATTCGGAATTTCTGGCTGAAAAAAAAAAATGTAACATCAAAAGCAAAACGAAGCGAAAAAAATTGAACAGGAAAATAATTAAAATAAAAGAGGAATAATTAAGGATTTAAAATAAAAAATATATGATCTAAAGAAGCCGCAATGGAACGTTGGTTGATTTGAAACAAAAATCTCAATGCAACAGAAAATTTTAGTTTGTTGACTCACTACATGATCAATCATATGGACTACTTTATGTCCCCCCCCCTGCCCAAATTGTAAAGCAGAAGGGAAAGTCGTTACAGTGAAAATATAAATGTATAGATAATAGGCATACTATTTTTTACACTTTTACTTGAATTTAGACTTCTGAAATTTCTTGAGTAATTTTCAGATTTTTACTATTTAAAAAAATTACTTTTTGTGCATTTTCCTCCTTCAGTAAAGTTAGAAGTAAAACTAGCAAGGTCGGCTTAGCTTTGAAAAAAATTCTTTCCTTTCTATTTATCTTCTTCCCTTTGATTTAAAAGTACAGTAGAACGTCAAAAATCTAAAAGCACGAAGTTTTAATAAATTTTCCTTTATGTTCAGTAAACAATGAGAATCGATTTTTGTAAAATTTTGAAAAAAAAAAGGTTATTACATATTGAAACGTACTGTATTTTATGTTATGTACTGTACTGTATAATCACTTTGCTTAAATGGCATACTATTTTCTGAAAGGATATTTTTTTGGTTATTTCGAAAGTCCAAACTATCTATGGTGCGAATGGGTTCTGGTTTTCAACGTTCTACTGCAAGTGGAATGTGTATCGAAGTGAAATATCAAATGGTTATTGTCAGTTGTTACATTTTCATGGTTACAGAGCAGAAGCAGGATGATGGTTGTAACCCCTTTATGCAATATTGTGTTGTTACCATAGAGCTAGTCCGTCATGGGAAAGTAAAGGGCAATAACTGCAACATTTTTTTTTTTTTTGCATTTTTTTCATCTGTTGTGCTTTAGCTCTCTTTCGCAAGCTTGCTTTATTTAGCTTATCTGAAAATAAAGCACGTAAAATCGTCAAAATCCAACATTTCATTACTGTTAGGGCCCTGCTCCACATCAGCGGAAAACGCGACCGAAACCGAAGGCAGAAACCGAAAATCCGAGTACTTTCCATAGGAACTCCATTTAATCCATTTTACGTTTCTGCTTTTTTCTGCTTTACGTCAATGTGGAGCAGGGCCCGTAGTGTGGAATCTAAAACGCGTTTTTTCAAATATCTCAAAAACTCATTTCTGAAGATACTGCCCTTTACCTTCCCGCGACAGTAGTTATCTACTATAAGGTGCGTGCTTCTTTATCCGGAAAGCAAAAGCCAGCTGTCAACTTGAGAAGAAAGCAGCAATCAAATGAGGTATATCTGGCCCGTTTAATGCCATATCGTGGAATATAATTGAACTACATGCAAGAGTTGCGCTCTTTGGACCTTTGTGCTTGAGAAGCAGCAGTGTCAAAGCTGCTTTCACGTGTGCAGCCAAAATGCAACCTTAGTGTGCTTAAGTTAATTTGTAGCTCTATGGTTGTTACTCTTGTGTGAGAATTAGATTAGTATTTCACTCTTCCTCATTTTCAGGACATCATTACTACTGTGGTGATCTTCCATCAAATTTGTTAACCGAACTGCTGCGCCACGAAGCCATTCCCTCATCTTTAGTATATTCTTTGTATATATCAGCTTAATTAAAGAACTAATTTGATACCTTTATGGAGCATTTATTTAATTTCAGTTGAACACAAAATAACACATTTTCTACAAACATAAATAATTTTGTCCATTTCTTATTAGCTTTTATGTGGCAAAATAATTAACATCTATTTAGTCCAATTAAAATGTTAAAAAGAAAAAAGTCTTTGAAGTTCAATTCCGTTAAAGGAAGTTGCTCCTAAATTTTGTGGCTTTTTCACTAAGCGTTGCTCTTTTGAAAAAATAGGCGGTATTTCAGGTCTAATAAATATCAAGTAACGAAAGTATGATGAAAAATTACATCAGAAGACAGCGCTTTGTTTTGGACTTTTTTATCTCCTCTTTTTTCAATTTAGAATACTTATTTTTGCAGCCAAATTTATTTCCAAGTTTCATGCGGTCGGGTGAACTTCCTGATTCAGTGCAGTCGACATTTATTAGCGCTGTGTTCTCGACTGTAGCACTTTTTTTCTGAACGGATTGTTCTCCTCGGCGCGTTTAAGTGCCGCCCGAAATTCGTCGGTATATTCTTCAGTAACGCCAACGAAGGATATTAGCGAAAGCACGAAATGCATGGCATTGAAATAGCATATACATACACGTATGATAAAAACAAATAGGAAAGAAAGAAAGAGTCAGGTAGAGTTTTTTTTTTCCTTTCCTTCGCTTTCTGCTGTTTGTTGGCTACGCGGCAAAAGAGAATCGTTACACAGAGATAAATTTCCGTTGGAACATTTTGTAAATAGTATTGTGGTGGGTACCTGACTTAATGAAACTTCAATGAACAACCTACAAAAATCGCTAAGTCTGGCGCCTCTCCCCCCCCCCCCCCAATTGGATGAAGAAAACGATAAATGGAATCGACTGCGACGCAAAGAAAGTAGCAATCCTTTTGCTACAGCTGACCGAAGACAGGAAGTCGTTGACGCACCCCCAATTTATGACTGCCAAGGAATGCAAGCTCCTCCCACGCGAGAAACATCTGTGGAAGAAAACAGTTACGGTTGCAAAGAAAAGTCCCCAGGATTGAAGGAGGAATCAAAAAAGGAGGGGAAAAGAAGCTAAAAAATTGGAGTTTGGCATCTGGCAAGGGGTGTGAGGGAGAGAAATGAAGTGAAAAGGAGCCACACACAAAAGTGTTTAAAAAGCTTCGTCACCAGAGATTAGGAGATTTTTTTTCGAATTCTGTCCAGGATTTTTCCGTGGATATTGGGGCCGGTTTTGAGCGTCTCTGATTGTTAGAATTTGAGCGCCAATTCCGGTACTTGATAATCCTGAGCCAACGCAGATATGTGTATTTTTTAGTGAGGATGAAGAAGACCAAGCTTAACTTGTAATCAATGGACGACAGAATAAATATGTTCAACCCCACTGGGTGAGTTTGTTTTTTTTTAAGATGTTTTAGTCTTGCATTTTCTGAACGCCGCGCTTTTGGGCATTTCACTCCAATGCAATGTACTTGTTTTTTTTTTTTTTTGTGTCGTGTTTAATTGCGGAATGTCAAGTGAGCAATTTTTACTGTTTGATAAATTAACTTTATAATTTGTTTTCTTCTAGTCTTGTAATAATGTTTTGTGGATTTTTTTTAAGCACTAACGATCACGCGGCCTAATTTATTCCTTTTTCAAAATTTGTAACGTTCTTTGCTCACTGCATTCCAGATAAGGTTGTTTTTTTTAGGAATTGGAGCAATGCTAGAAGCGAGTTTTTCCTTTTCAGCAGGATATTTATCTTTTTCTTACAGCAGAAATAAAGCATATCTTAAGTATTGGGAATATCAGTTTTAACTATGTTTTAAATTATTTTATGAGGTAAATTATTGAAGATTATAGGATGAGAATTTCTATTAATTTGTTAAAGTCAATTCTTTGTGGAAATTAACTTCTTTTGGAGAGAAACTTCTTTTTTTTTGAGTAACATGTTTGGTAGGGTGTATTTTAGCCATGAATCAGATGAACCATCTAGCTAAACTAAGAAACCTAATTAATTAATTTTTAAAACTCACTACACCACAGTTGGTGCATCGGACCAAGCGTTCAGAAATGAAACATTTTAATTCATGATGCAACATAAGTATAGAATTGTATAATTAAATAATGTTGAAATATATTTTTGTAACACCATATGATGATTTTTTTTCAAATGATAAATAGATTTTTGCACCTGAATTAAAATGGGGGTTTTTGTTTTAAACTGCATTTTGGTGTAATTTCATTATTCAGCCTATCGGGATTTATTTTGTGATTTTA